>JACEGR010001299.1:0-176615 GCA_014170235.1 Listronotus bonariensis
GACCAACTTTTTTCCTTACAACAATTTTCGTTGGTGGTAGCATACAGGGGTAGCAGAGATTAAATATGTTGATTTGATAAATATTTAAATATCAGGATGACGTACCTCGTAATTTATAGGATAATGTGGGTGTTAAATTATATAAATAATATTTAATCAACAGACAAAAAATTAGCTGGTTAGTAGATATTTTTCACGACATCGTTATATAACCATACATGTTGATGGTTGGGGCATCTTTGATGAATCCTTACATTTTGTAGGACAAATATGTTTTCGGTTTATTCAAATAATTGTCTTAAAATTAACGAATCCTTGTTGGTAATAATTTTTATATCTGTCAAATCAACACAATTAATTTCTGCTACCCTGTAAGCTACCACCAACAAAAGATGTTGTAGGAAAAAAGTTGGGCGTCTCGTCAAAATGAAGCTATTCCCAAGAAATAAGCTTGTTAGTAATGACTTGGAAAAATGGTTCAGGGATCTCTAACTATAACTAACTAAAAGGGATCTCTAACTATAACTAACAATCATTAAGCCATATTACCACATCCCAGGGACAATTAAATTGTCTTACGAACAACAATTCGGATATACAAATAACTGATTGTGTAAGAGGCTGGTTGTCCGACGGACATTTTTAAATCTCTTTAAGGTTCAAACTGTCCAAAAAAACATAGTTTTGTTTATTTTTTTATGCTTACAGTAAAGACGGATATTTTTGATTTTTTTTTAACCTTGAACTGTCAGAGAAAACATGTTTTATTTTTAGCACTTTTTATGTTCACAGTAATAGTTACATCAAATACGATCTAAACACCATGATTTATTACAAACACATACGTATTTCTGCTGGTTTTCCGACAAACACATATTAAAGAAGGCCGTGTTTCCACGGGCCACTTTTTGAAGTTGATATGGGCCACAATAAGTGGTTGGTGTGTGGTCTACTGTCGCCAGCTTGTAGTTTCGTTTTCCACAATGCTAAAATTTTACTTCTTTTACACGGGCGTTTTGACAACCACAATTAAACTTTTGTCACCGTACTCGCCGATGCCGTCTACTGACTACAAAACAAATGCAGCGGCTGGACGAACTACGTTTTGTGGTCGGATCGGCTACTATCGAACCACTTTTTGTGGCCCATATCAACTTCAAAAAGTGGCCCATGGAAACACGGCATTACCACTTTTCTTTTGGCGAAACTTGGTCGACTCAGGCCGCAGTTATGATGAAAAAAAATGACGAATGGTCGTAATCATTTACCAAGAATATTAACCAACGGTGTACCCACTACGCCATTTATATTTTTATTTTAAAACATATCGTGGTTATCTGACGGACATACGTTACGACGGGGGACCAAATATATATTTGAAAATATGTCAAACTAAACGATTTAAGAAAACACAGCATATCTTTTTTCAACAAATTTTAAAAAGTAAAATTTATAATTTTTAGAATTTCAGTTATAAATGTAAATAGCAGCGTTTTTTAGTAATATGAAGTTAGAGATACTATTGTTGCATGGGGACCAAAAGTAAACTTTTAAAACACGTCACTTTGAATCACTAGAAGAACTAATAAAAGAGACATAAATTAAAGAAATAATATATAAGGAAACTTTATTCTTTTTCCGACTTTACCAAACCAGATGAAACAAAAACCAGAAAAAAGTGCCGTCGTACCTTGACACATTTAAAATAATTTTACTTGGTTACGTCATAATAATTTTTATGTTACAGATTTTTTGTCAAAATAAAGCAAATTTTCTATTCGGCAAAAAAATATTATTATTGTTATGAAATACTCTTGAATGAATGATAGCCCTCATAAAGCATTAAGAAAGGAATCTGAAGCCGTAAAAATGCATAAAGAGTAGGTAAAATATATAATTTAAAAAGTCCATGTCAATCCAAAGCTTCCCACGCAATGTATAACAATAATGTGACTCAACCAAAAAGTATTAGCAATTATAACTAAAACTGATAGTTCGAAAGCCTAATCATATTTGTGATAAAAAATTATAGACCTAAAGAAGAAATGAAACATGTTACACATACAATTTTACATAGATTAAAGAAAGAATTTCCTGATGTTTTTTTTTCGAGCTGCCTAAGGTATGTTTTAAGGGAACTTTATTTTTAGATGAATATAACACAGCAAAGCAAGAAAATCATATTAAATCAGTATATTTAAATAAGATTTGGGTTTTAGGTCAAAACAGTAATAGAAGAGTTCAGCAAGATGGGTCTAAATTAGCGTAGTGCAAGAATACGGAAAACGGGTCACGATTTGTCATTGTTTATGTGAAAAAAAAGGATTTCGTAATAATGCCACCCAATTTTTAAATGCAATAAGAGAGACTATTAATTAAAATTTTGTATCTGTTGTCTACAAATAAAAATTATGTAAAATATTTTATTTGGCTGTAATTATAACCAAATATAAAAAACGTATATTTATTATTTGTTTTCCCTCTTTGTAGAAAAAAGAAAATCATATTAAAAATGCAAAGAGTCGAACGGATTACAATAAAGTATAAACTGAGTTTTAACACAAAAGCAAACCCTGTATGTACAAAAATGTCAATTATAGAAATTTTAGGTTATAAAAATGTCAATTTTGAAGCATTTTAGGTTATAAAATGTAAATTTTCTGAATTGTAATGCACCTTCGTTTGGTAACTAGAAATTTTGATTCTTATTTGTTTATTCCGCTGGGGTAAAATTTCTATTATAACAATTATTATTTATTTTTGTTTTAATTGAAATTAATAAAAAAGTCACCAATAAACCACTTGGATTTATACATATTTTATGTTTTTACCAGAGGCAGTGATTTCGCGCTAGAAAAAATAAAAGTTGATTTACCCATATACTTTTATAAAAAAAAAATCAGACCTATTTAAAAAATGTGACAACCTAAAAATTTAAACTTGTAGTTGGTTGTTAGCAGGTAAAATACACCCAAGATAAACTACTTTATATTAAAAGAAATAAAAATATTAAATATAATTTAATCTATTATATTTCCGCAGTCGACTTACAAATCAAGTCAAAAAGCACCAAATGAAAAGACCATACGTGAGAGCATATACTAACAGGATGAAAATGCTCTCACCCTTTCTTTATGAAGCGATGAACTACATATATGGGCTTGATAACGCGAATTTTAAATTTTCCGCTAAATTTACTTGACATTTTTACGACTACCCCTTTATGTAATTTATATGTTTTAGGAAAGCAGCTTTATCATTAAAAATATTTTTTTGTTTTTTTTTAATAAAGAATGATGTCCTCCCGAAAATGTAAAAAGGACATGTTAAGCATAATATATCAATCGCAAGATAAATTATGCCATCCGAGTTCTTTTGTTCGTGCTCCCCTAACTAAAATATGTTCATATCCATAAGCGTATCCAGATACAACATGGGTTGGGAAGAGGGACAACTGTCCCCCCTCCTGGCTGAGGAAACATTAATTATTTACTTGAAGATATAAAGTGTGTACCTATATTTAAAGGTTGGGCAATAATAGTTACTTTAATAAGTAGGTAATCACAGTTTTATTATTTACCCAGATCTCCTTAGAAAAGCGTTTTTTTAAGTAATTTGTTTTGCCATTATTAGTATTTACTTGCCTCTGCTCTCCTTGAATTTATGGCTACGCCCTTGTTCATGTATAAGTGACTAAAATCACTGTTTTAATTAAAATAAGCATAATTATTTTGCGATGTGATTTAATTATTATTTATCTTTATACCATATTATTATTTATATTTATATACCGAGTGGTGCGTCGCCGAACGGAACATGGAAAATCCGATGTAAATTTTAAGGGCGTTAATTATTGCCTCCCGTGTAAATTTTACAAAAAAAATGTAAGATTACTTTTTAAAGAGATCAATCTGACAAACCCATTGTACCAAGTTTTAAATAACTTTAATTAGCAAACCTAGAAAAACTCAATTAAATGTAATTGCAAGATTACCAAATTTTCGGCTCAGGTAAAACCAAACAGACAGCAGCCACCAGCAAATAATTTGTCTATAAGGCTTTGTCAAATCTTACGTACAGCCGAATACAAGAATAGTATGTACAAGAAATGAAGCTCAAAAAAGGTAAGGTTTATTACATATTAAAGCGGCCTTAACCACAAAAAATAATTAAAAACAAGTATGTTAGTAAAGAATGCTCTATAGGTTTTTTTCACAATACAAATATTTTTCAAGGTATTTGCAATTAAAAGTAACAATTTTTGACCAAAAATTTACGGTTTAATGGGTTTTTCTTGAATAACTCGAAAATTATGCATTAAATCAAAAAAACTGTAAAAAGCAAAATTATAGGCTTTAAAAAGACAAACAAAAATACGAACTAAGATACAGAATGTTAATTGTGAGCTTCTTTTCTTTACTGTACAGAAAATTTTCGCACAAAAAAAATAGTCATTACGAAAGCTCCAACTTAAAGCTCTATATTTTTATCTTATCTCCAGTATTTTTAGAGTTATTTAGAGAAAAGGGGTGAAAAATATGAAATTGTAAAAAATTGTTTTTCACTTTAAGCTTAAATTAGATCCTAAAATTAGACATTTAAAATTGGTGAAGCTTTTTGAACGTATACATAAGAGAAATTCTAAAATAAATAATTTTAATTAGGAGGGCAGTTGGGAGGTTGTCTTTAATGATATTTTTCGTAGGAAAATTAGATACTAACCTAATTTTTATCATAAGTTAATAAATTTTTATGCGTTGTGAAACTTCTTTTAAAAATAAAGAAAATGCCTAAAAATCCTCAAAATGTGCAGCACTTTCCGTTATTTAACTTCTTTTTATCTATCAAATGTTACATTTAGGGAGAAACGCTAACCATTTATACGCCGTATCTTGGTTCCTATTGTAGGTAGAAAAATTTTATTATAACAATTTTGTTTGTCTTTTAAAACTTTCATTACTTTGCTTTTTACTGTTCTTTTTTATATAAATGCATAATTTTGGATTTCCTATGTTCTGCTTGGCAACGCACCACCCGGTATATTCAGTAAAACTTGACAGTATTTAAGTCAAGTCAAAATTTCCAATTTTAAGGGTGGTTAAGAGAAAGAAACTTAAATACTGAGAATAACAAACTTTTGAATTTTTATGATAAAACGAACAGGTTTCAAAAAATTGCGATAGAATACAAGGGGGCAAATTGCATATTGCCGTGTCCTCACTTAGTAACATGTTACAAAAACTTGTTGCTGATACATGTAAAAAAAAATAACTTGTTGCTTTTTATAAAATTTTAGAAACATGTTGGTGTGTATGTGGTAAATATAAATAATGATAAATGCACCATAAGGCTCTGCCATTGTTGTTTTCCGATAATAATAATGATATATTTTCAAATTGCCAAATGGCAGACGTGGTCAAATACATTTAAAATTTGCCAAAAATTGATACCTGTCTTAGCTGAGCGCTCACTGCGTCGGCCGCGTTGGTCTTAAGAAATTGCTATTCTATGTCATGTATAGTAGGTATAGGGGACTTACTGCACAAAACCCCAGGTCTGGTCAAATACATACATAGACCTAAAATTAGTAGTAAAAGGGCCAGGCGGTCCCCAGTTCTGTCTTACTTTCAATTATTCTACTTTTTGTTGCTCGCACACTATTTAAACGACGCGTTTAAAAGAAATAGTTTATTTCGCCTTTAATTGTATGATGCTTGTGGCTTCTTTGTAACTCGTTTTTAGTCTACACTGGCTCTTTTACTATAAGTCTTATATTGACTTTAAATATGCGTTTTTAAGGTTGTTTTACTAAATTTTTAAAATATTCTATACAAAATATAGTTTATTATCATATTTTATAATGTTAACAACCTACATATCTAAAAATAAAATAAAAACATATTTCTAAAACGACAGAAAGAGTAAAAACATACTTTTTACTATATCGTTTATTTTCATGTAATAGTATAAAAGTTTCTAAAGTTTTTCCATAAAAATGTTCGTTCTACTTGTTCTTCCAAAGCTGTGACTTCTATAACAATTTGTAATTTCTCCAAAATGCTGTATAAAACTGTTTTCTAAGTTTACTAAAATTTTACTCACTATATCTGCTAAAATCTTCATAAATGTTGCAGTGTTCCAAAACTTTTGTAATATATAATAGAAGCTTTTTGTGCCTGGTAACTACATACGTTTATAAAGAAAAACAACAAATGAGAGAGTTTTGAGCTACCAACCCGTTTTCGTATATATTCGTGTAACTTTTTAGAAGAAAAAAATTAATTTCAAGAAACAGTATTAGGTAAGCTTGGAATATTTGTATTTTACACACAGTATACATTTTTTAAATACTTAGAACTGTTAATAATGGTTTATTTAAAACTTTAAAGATATGCGTACAACCCAGGAAGTACCCAAACATTACCTGTATCGCCTGTATGTTAAGGAACATCTCACGTGTTACATTAAGGGGAGATACCTGTAAAATGTTGCAATTTTTCACAATATGTTATTGCTATAGTCCTTTAAGAACACGTTACTAAAATTTTAGAACATAATGTTCAGGATTTCTTATAACAGAGCGTAAATCATGACAACTCAATAATCGGTAAGTCACTATAATATCTAAATCATTGAATTTTCATGTACATACCTTTTTAAACTTTAAACGCGTTTTTCTCAAAACTCAATTTTTTAAATTGATTGACACGATAACTTAAAAAGTTATTGGCCGATCTGCATAAAATTCTGCACATATCTTTTTAACAATAGTGCTTTCTGAAAACCTTTAAATTACAAAAATTTTCTGAAAACATATGTTTTTAAAGCAAAAACGATATAAAAAGTAAGCCAAAATTTCATTTTATTTTTTTAAGCATTTTTTTACGTGGATTTATTTTTTTTACTGTTTTTAGGTTCACCGACAAATTATAACATTAATATTTACAATTTACTTTGGTTTTTGGTTGTCAAATCACTAGAACCGACGCTAGATTGACCGCGGTTAAGAAGCTTCCTAGAAGAATTTGTTTTATTTAAAAAATATGCATAAATGAATAAACACCAGAAATTTTTAAAAAGTCAATGCATGAATACAATTTTGGGATTAAGAAAAAAAATCTAATCAGCATGCTTATATAGAAAGAAAAAAATTAAGTTGCAAAAACCAGATTTTAAAAATTTTGATATGTGGGGTTTTTAACATAACCCATTTTTTAGAGAGTTATGGGTTTGACTAGTTCCAGCCAAAAAATATAACTAAGGCCATACTTTCAGTTTCGGCGAATGGCCGATATTTTAGCGACACCGAAACTCAATCTTCGTAGTAGAGTTGTTGCGCGTGATCGTGGCATGATGTCGCTGTGCTGTAGAAAATTGTACTACTTTTATTATCATTTTGATTTAAGAGTTAACTGATTCTATATGTGCAAAAATACACCAGTTTTCAGTATACAATAGTTATTTTATGACATAACATGTTTTGGCTTCGGTTAAAAATGAGATAAATGCGAAGAATCTGGTTTCAGTCAATAATCCTCTTTTAGTTGGTTAAATAACTACAGGGTTAGTAGAAAAAACCGAAACGGTGGATTATCTTAGCAACAATTAAGTATAAATGAACCAAATTTAGTGCGAAGTAGTAACTGAACATGAAGAATTTAAAAGTTATATTTCCAAGGTTGCCAAGTCTTCTCTGTAAGATGGGGAATTTTACATTTTTAAATGGAACAGCCTATTTTTTATTATTGTAATCAATTGCCTGTATCAACTTTATTATGACTTAATTTTATCGTTTTTTTAGTCCTGTCAATTTTGAAGATATGGCATCAAGCTTCACCACAGAAACGATCAGGTATGATCAATTATCGCAAACCAAAATTCGTTAAAATTAGTACAGGGTTTATAACTGACATTTTAAATTTAGGAATTGCATTTGCGATGTTTCATAATTAAATTTCCTGATTCCCATTTCTTAACTTTTTTTAAGAATACTGGAAACGTCGCAAAAATGCTTTTCATAAACTTAGAAGGTTCAGTTTCACTCCTGTACTAATTTTGACAAATATTGGTTGGATTGTTTTTTAGATAATTGATCATACCTAGCTGTTTTTTAATAATTTTGGAAAAAGCGGTATGCCATATCTTCGAAATTGACAGGAGTAAAAACGATAATATCAGGTCATATTAAAGTTAATACAAGCAATTGATTACAATAATAATAAATAGAGTGAGATAAAAAAACTATAAACTGGGCAACCTTGCAAATACAATTTTCTTATTCTTCATGTTCAGTTACACCCTGACAAAAATTTGGTTTATTTATATTTGACGGTTGCTGAGATAATCCACCGTTCCGGTTTTTTCTACAAACCCTGTGTAGTGGTATGCAGTTAAATTAATTTTAGCTCTTCTATATTTCTCAACAAATTAGAGTACTTTGTCTAAACATATTTTAGTAGACTAATTCCCACCGCATCCTATTTAGTAATTCGACGGTCTCGAAACTTTGGAAAATATGGGAAAATGAAAACTTTTATTTGAAAACGTAAAATGAGAAAATATTAACTTGGACATGGATAATGAATGTGTAAAATTTGCATACTAAAGTGCCTGTTTTCCAACACGTATTGAAACTTGCTTTGCATTAACTTGTGTTAATTAGACTATTTTAGCACGTTCTGATGGAAGCTGTACAGACAGATCCACGCTACTAAAACCATAGGCAAGGAACTGATAAATTTACTACTGTCCGCTTCGATACTTACCACGTATTTGCAATGGCTGCGGCTACAAGAAATCAAATAATATTTTAATTCAAAATTAAATATTCACAAACAATTCACATGTATCGCATAGTTTTTGCGAGTATTGTTTACGCTCGCTTGAGTTAGGCGAATGTAAGTCAATTCGCCTAAGTGTTTCCTATGTTTCTACTACAGTCAGTGCCGGATTAAAACTATTTGATGCCTCAAGTAATCCACTCCTGTGTGGGGGTCCTCTAGCAATGCAACCAAATTTTTGACGCGGAAATACAAAATTCCTTACGTTTATAAAACACATGGAAAATAATTTTACGTTTAAAATCCTTGACGTCAAAAAAAGAGGTCCTTGACTTTATAAAACACACACAAAATTCATATTCTTTCTTTTTTAGCTATCCTTTATGGTGCCCCCTTTGTAATGTCCTAGAAACGTGATGCCCTAAGCAATTGCTTAATTTACTTATAGGTTAATCCGGAACTGACTACAGTGGACCTGTCCATGTATGTTTCCTGTTTTAAAATAAATTAGAATATTTTATTAGATGCTACATGTACCTACGTAAACTTTACTCATGACTAAATAAAGAGTTTTTTAAAGAATTAAGTATTCCCATTTTTTTTCACAAAGCATAACTATACAGTACATTTCTTCCCCCCTTTTATTTTCTAAGGGATCAATTAGAAAATTACCATTTTCGAAAATGAAAATTATGCGTATGATAAATACTGTACAGGATTTTAGGAAAATAATATTCGTAACTTAAAGAAGCAAAAAAATTCTCTAAAACATCTGACCCGAAATCAACCGTTTTAAAGAAAAAAATTCTGAACCTATTTCTTTTTAGTCATAAAATTCAATTTAATCAAAATAAATTAATTTTGCACCTTAATTATTTAAAATCATATGCCTTATAGCGTAAAATGAATTAATACATCATATTTATTTATTACCTGTTTCTAAAAAATATTTTCTTTGCTAATTAAATACAATTTTCCGAAGAACAACAAACAAACAAAATCCCTCGCATAATTGCCAACGTTGTACGCGACATGGTGTTGGTAGGCAAAAATAAATACCTACATCGGGAAAATATTGTTTGATAGTTTCTTGCATACTTTAATGCAAGTAATGTTTACCCGAGTTGAGATCACATTTTTTTAGTATATATTACCGTATCAGTGCGTGCATTTTGATACGAAAGAGATGTTTTTAGTACGCCAGTTTCACGATATGGGTACGATATGCTTTTTATTTAGAGAGAGGCTAATTGTAATTTAGAAGAAGCTAGACACATTTACGAAGAACGTTTCTCTGATCGGAGGCTACCAGCTAGAAAAATATTTGATTAAGAAAGGTAACTTTAAGTGATTAGCGAGTGTTGTGTTTTTTTCTTTTTCTGGTGCATTGCATCGTTTTAAATAAGTGACTAATAATCGTGGATATTGGTGGTGTGTATAGCTCAAGGTAAGTCCTGTCATTTTTTTTTTGTACGTGTAATGTCCCAATCAGCCAATGTACATTTTATGCACGACTTATGTATAAAATTTTAGGATGTAACATACATCTTATGTAGATACACAAAAGTATGTATATAGTATATCCATTAGACGTCTTATGTATGTACATTCTCCGCAAAAATGTACATTTACTGTATGTACATATAGTATGACTGATTTAGGCACATCTTTACGTATTATGTATTATATATACATTTTCTTTGATTATGTACGTATTATGTGTGTATATTTTCTTTGATTATAGAAGTAAGCTGGACGTAAATCGAGCAAAAATTTGGGCCAACAACGACAAACTTCCGCAAACACCATTGTGTGGACTGGTAGTTTATCTGCATTCGCCTTGATTGGCCCAAATTATTTTTATGCTGCCGCCACACATTGGGCGAACTCGTGGCCGAACTATTTGTTGAAACATTTGGCAAACTATTTGTAAGCAAGCAGACACGGGAAAAGTTGGGCCAATCAAGACGAATGTAGTCGAATTACCCGTCCACACAATGGTGTTTGCCAAAGTTTGTCGTAGTTGGCCCAATGTCTGGCGGCGGCATTTCATACACATTTGCTTACAATAGTTTCCTAAATGTCTCGACAAATGGTTCGTCCACAACTTCGCCCAATGTGTGGCGTCAGCATTAATAAAATACAATTTAATTGCTAGTGACACGTTTACAAAGAATAATATACCATAGAAAGTCACAAGTGAGATTTCAGCGTATTCTAAAAGTTAAGTACCTACCCTGACCACCAGACAGCGAAAGCCGGCACCGGACCAATCAGAAAATTGTTCGATGTCCATGTCGAGTTTCTATTAGTCAATTGGAGTACTTTTGCTATTTGGTGGTCAGGGTAGGTACTAAAATATCAGGGTTCGCTGAAATCTCACTTGTTACCCTCTATGGTATAGTGTTGTTTAACGTTTAGCATGTATTTTTAACGAGTTTTGCGAATATAAACAATGGATAAATTTATTTTGCTAGCCACGTCCATAACTACGCCTGATCACATACCATATAAAGGCAATGCTCATGCCCAGGTACTTTATAGTCATAAACGTAATTAGCAAAATAAATTTGCCTAATAAGGAACAAACCACCAGAAAGCATGACCGTTTTAGTGATTATCAGCTATAGCCTAATTTCCTTGCGTATACACATATATATATATATATATATATATATATATATATATATATATATATATATATATATATATATATATATATATATAAAACGAAAATTTGACTATATCGATTTTAATTTTTTCTGACTTTATTTGAAGATATATAAAAAAACTAATAACACTTTTTCATTGGCACTTTTTAGCTACTACATGATGGTATTTTTAGATTTTATACCCGACGTTTCGTTTTCAAGAAACCATCATCAACTTTATTTTTTATATGGTTCGAAAAAAAATACACCCTGTATCTGATCACATTTTTTATTACAAATTCAACGATGTATCACATGTCATATTCTAATTTTTAGTTAAACAAAAAATTGCATTTTTTCTATTTTTTAAAGTTATTTTTAAGTAGGCCTTGCAAACAAATGCTTGGACGTTAATACCTGTTACCGTATCTGCAACATAATTTAATATCATTATAAAATAGTATTTGTCGTTATTACCCTGTTTGTCGAGTTGTTGTTTTTAGAGCAATTGTTTTTATTGTTACTTACTCTATTATTGTTTATTGGTGAATAGCTAATATCTTATTGTATTATTACGGTCGAATATGCAGGATGGCCATTATAGCTATAAAGATAACTTTGACATGCTAACTTGCTACATTTTGTGCTGCAAAAATAAATGAAGGTATCATTTCTGCAATTAATGAATTATGGTAAATACATGGACCTGGTATTTTAGTTCCTAAAATTCCACACCACATATTAAACCCAAAACGTTCTTGATGTTTCGATATTTTCTTAACACGCGGATTTTGTTGAGCCTAGTAATGCGTATTGCCACGATTGAAGATACCATGATTAGTAACCATACTTTCGTCGGACCATATTGTTTTTGAAGAGAAATTTAAATTTTCTTTACACGCGCGTGTATGCCACTCGCAAATATATCGGCGCGTTCGAAATCTCCCGGTTTAAGTCCTTGGCAAATCTTAAATTTATAGGGGTGATATCTGTTTTTACGCAAAAGAAATTGAGCTGTGGATTTGGCTACTCCTACATTTTGTTTAATTTGCCAAGTTGATATCTCAGGGTTCTCAACAACTGCTTGTAAAACATTATTTGGGGTTTCTTCTAAAGATTCCTTTTTTCGAGATAAAACTGGCTTTTTAAATTTCGAGCCAGCTGTAAGAAAATGGAATTACATGGCTGTTTTCTTTCTGGTTATGTATAAAGATACATTGCCGCTGTATTTACAGTATTTTTGTGACACAAAATGTAGCACGTTAGCATGTTAAACTTTTCTTCATGGCTATAATTGCCACCCGACGATAATAACACAATAAATATTAACTATTCACCAATAAACAATAATAAAGACAACAGTAACAATAAGAAAAAATGCTCTAAAAACAACAACTCAACAAACGGGGTAATAACGACAAATACTATATTATATTGATATTAAATTATGTTACAGATACGGTAACAGGTATTAACGTCCAAGCATTTGTTTGCAAGGCCTACTTAAAAATAACTTTAAAAAATAGAAAAATATGCAATATTGCTTTTAATTAAAAATTAAAATATGACATGTGATACATCGTTGAATTTGTAATAAAAAATGGGATCAGATACAGGGTGTATTTTTTCGAACTATATAAAAAAATAAAGTTGATGATGGTTTCTTGAAAACGAAACGTCGGGTATAAAATTTAAAAATACCATCATGTAGCAGCTAAAAAGTGCCAATGAAAAAGTGTTATTAGTTTTTTATATCTCTTCAAATAAAGTCTGAAAAAAATAAAATTGAAAAAGTCAAATTTTAGTTTTTGCCAAATATCTCAGCAGGCCATGAAAATTTTTCAAGTTTTTAAAAGGCATGTAAATAAGCTTTAAAAAACACAACTTTTTCCTAATTTAACCTAAGCTGTATCTCCAATAGATACTGAGATTCCCATGCTTAGGATCCTTATCTTGGACACACTGTATATATGTGTCGGCAAAAACAACGTTTTAAAAACGTTTTTTTGCCTGAACGCTTTTATAGCCCCTAAAACGTTCTAGAAACAGGTTTTAAAGAGTAGGTATTTTAGAGAGTTAGGATCATTTAATTTAGTTTGTTAATTTATTTAAATAATTTACCTTAATTTTTCCAAGTTCTTTCATCACTTTCGAAGGTTTCCGAAAATGCCCGAATTATCCATTAAGAACTTTTATGCCATCCTGTACTAGGGAATTTTCACGATATTTCTCGAAGATTCTAGATCATTCTTTACTCTTTCACCATACTATAAAAGGGCGACGGGAAACCTCCGATCAGTTAGTACAGACACAAAACAGAAAGAGTTAGAGAAGTCCGATTGCCGTGTTAAATCTGCGACACTGCTGAGACAGTTTGCATTTTTTTCGTGATTACAACAATATATTATAACACTTAATATTTTGCATTGTTCTAAACAGCAAATCTAACAAGAAAATTTAAAAAACATGGGTTGGCCATGGATTGAATTCATATTAATTTATTTTTAAATGGTATGTATACAAAAACCCAATTTAACAAGAATACTAAAACGTTTATTATCTAAAACAATAATAACCACAAAAATAGTTTTATTTATAATAGCAACAAAACATTTATCTTAAGTGCTTAATATTTTTTTGGGCTGGTATATAATCACAAAATGTGCTTAAATGCTTTCCATTCTGTTCGATGCATTTTCTGACTCAGCTTGTAATTAAACTAATGGCGATATAGATGTGGTACATTTTTATTAAAATTTAAATAATTTGCTTAAAGTTTTTAAAAGTAGATAATAAGAATACCAAATATTTACGTCTATATCACCACTAGTTCGATTACAAGCTGGTGCCAAAAATACATCGAACAAAATAGAAAGCGTTTGCAGCACATTTTATGATTAAACACCAGCATAAAAAAATTATTAGTTACCTAAGATAATTCTTTAGTTGCTATTATAAATGAATCTATTTTTTTGTGGTTGTTATTATTCTGGTTAATAAATGTTTTAATTTTCTTCTTATATTGGTTTTTTTATACATATCCTTTAAAAAATAAATGAATATTAATTTAATCCTAGGCCAACTATGTATTTTTTTTTTAATTTTTTTGGTAGATTTGCTATTTAGAACAATGCAAAATATTAGGTGTTACATATTGCTGTAATTGCAAGAAAAAATGCAATTTTTTGAGATACTCAGATAGTCCAATTAAATACAATGAATGTTTCGGATATATCCCAAAAATTCAAAACATTCATATTTATTTTAGGCACGTCACTGGATTCTACGTAAAAAAATATAAAACTTTTACATTTGAAGTTTAATAATCACTCCTGTATCTTCTTAACCAATCAAGTGAGCGTGGATCTAATTGCTCCAATAAATTAAACACCGAAAAAGAGGACGAGACACGAATCTTAGTTCTTTTGTATCTCTTACCGTTTAGCCTGTACCCTATAATACCTACCAACCAAAAAAACACTCTGTACAATAGAATAAAATAAATATGGGTTAGAAAAATTAAAAAACACGCTTTCATCAGATATAAAAGCTAAAAAGTAAAAAATAATTATAGTTAAAAAAAAACTAAAGCAACATGCTTTTGAAGCACATTCAAACTAAAAATTTCAAAATAATTTTAAAAATAATCTTAAAACGATAATGAGACGAATATTAGGTACTCAAGGAGCATGGAGAAGGGGAGAGGAACAGTTGATTTACCCCCACCAATTAAGAAATGGCACACACCTGCGACTGGTGCATTGTGTTCAGCGACCAAAAGAGCTCGTCAAAGTTTTATTTTATTCTTGCTTAACGTTGGTAAAAAGGACGTGCTTCGTTAAAAGTATGGATTTATTTAGAATTTTTTGTTTCAGTACGCACTTTTTACGTAACATTTTTGTGTCTGAATCAATACTATCAGCCAAATATCTTGCGAACTTTCACCGGTTTGATGGTTAACTTAACACAGCGGGATTACTCGTCATGCGCATGGGAGGTTGTTTTTCCGGCTTGCTATTGGCTGTTATAAATGTCAAAACTCTTGACTTTCACATGTTCAATATGGCTGATGTTTGGTGATTGTTGTGGCTGTATATTTGTTTTGTGTTTTATTCGGTTTGATTTTACGTGTGACCTGTGTTATAGATATAAATTATTGAAACAAAATTTGTGGAAGTTTATGGGTTTTTTAATAAATTATTTTTAAATTATTTACGTTGTTTTTTTTGAATAAAAACAAATTAACACTTTAACTATCTAGGATTTATTTATGTAACAAAACATATACATTAATATTTTATATACATCCGTAAAATATATTTGATGAATATCTTGCTGGAGGTAAAAGCACAATGAACCAATAGAGGATTTCTGTGTGCATCACTTCATTTGCTTGAACTGTAAAAGTCAGACAAATGATCAGTTTAAAAAGTATTAATAGTGATAAAAATTATACTAAAGCGAAGAAATAAAAAGGCCTAAAGCCTAAACACTTAAAAAACTTAATAACTGACCCAGTTAAGGTACAAACCAAGATATAGAGTCGTGTCTACTTAAGTTCGTACCATAAGGCAAACTTTTTATTAATTTTATGAAAAAGTTTAACCATTCGATATTAATTGTTTTCAGTGGTAGGTATATGAAATATCTTAAAAAATATAAATTTATGTTAAGAGGAAAGTACACTTATTTTTGTCAATATTGAAAATTTGTGAAAAAAAGATGTTTAGGATTAGGATTTTTTCTGCAATAACGAGCATTTTTGAGCTTCTTTTACAAAAGTATTTTATTTCAAAATAAGTATCCATGCAGTAATGTGGAAACTTAAATTTTCATTGTTAATTAAAACCTACAATCTTATCTGCTTCCTTATACCTAAAAAACAAGTATGTAGATATCGAGGTAGATATCGAATAAAATGGACCAAGCACAGTGGCCTATGGAAACTGAAATCCTACTACGCTTTTCTTAGTATAAGTAGGTAATATTAACTTATATAGACTATAATACCTTTCAACTAAATAGGATCAACATAAATCTAAAATTTATTTGGTTGGTAAGTTTGAGCATGCTATTTTCATATATTTCTTAAAATTATACACTTCTTTTACATTTAGTACCATTTTTTATGCTAAATAAGTAATCTCGCAATAAAAGTTTAGTTTTCAAGAAATAATTCTTTATTTTCAGTTCTCATTTCCCTAAAATTTATACCTATACATTTTTCCACGTTAACCTATTCCAATCTAAGAAAAAAATAGTCTTCTACCAAATAGATTGTAATACACCATTAGCACTAAATTACCAATATTTAGTCATTAAAATATTAATAAATTTCAGTATAAACCACATTTTACACTTTTTATTAATGTTTTATGTATATTTACGCAATAAATCAATGTTTTTGAATATACCGCCGATTTTCACATTGGGAGTGCGTATGCGCATGCCCTGCCATCCTGCAGACCCTTTCTTCAAATTGTGCCACTTTTCGAAACGGCGATTGATCCTCTATCCTTGTCTATTCTCTTTGATATTACTAGTATTATCGTAAAAAAGCGTGGGCGCCTTGTGTCATATTTTTCGTATATTGAGCGCCCGACGCTTTTTTACAATAATACTAGTAATTTTCGTTCATTATTGCTTTAAGATTATTTTCGAAATTATTTTAAACTTTTTAGTTTGATGTACTTCAAAAGCGTGCATTTTAGTTTTTTTTTTACTATAATTATTTTAAGAAGCAAAAGCAAATGAGGTTTTTGCTAGAAACCCTTCAATTTTTCTCAGCTGTTTGGCTGTTCTGCAGCACTGCGCTGCTTAATTTGAATCACGGATAGCAACAACTATTGCCCTCTATACTACCTTGTTTATATAATTGCCAGTAAAGAAACAGAAACCTACCTTGAAATAAAACATATATGTAACTAGGTTTTAAAAGTACAACACTAGGTGTCACACTATGAAAGTAAGTTCTATGCGGGCGACTAAACCTTAAAGCATATACCAACTAGGGGCAGTCTTAACGCTTTTCCGTGCAAAGTACATGCGTGAGCGAAAAATCTAGTACTTGGGATTACACAATTTTCCCACTGACAGGTAGTGAAACCACTCCTTACTCCCGAATAATCTTAACCTTACATTTTAGATAAAAAAGATCTGGTAGTTCACAGAATCAGTGTTTTTTCTATATATTATTTTGATTATTCTTGAGTTCTTTTAGGAAAATTGTTTTAGACAAGCAAACAACTATTTAGAAAATATGTCAGATTCTGAGGTGATTCGCCTACAAAGTCAATTAGCAGTGTCTCGTCGAGAAATTCATAATCTTAGGTACTAATAACCCAATTACTGTATTTGACAAAATAGAAACACCATTCGTATTTTAATAAATAAACTTTTCCTTTTTATGATTTTCTAGTAATTTTAAACATATAATCGTAACACATATTTTTTAGGCAACAACTTTCTTCACTAACACATATTCACCAAAAAGAAATTGCACATATCTACCAAACACTTGAAAGCTGGCAGTGTCAA
This sequence comes from Listronotus bonariensis, assembly GCA_014170235.1. NCBI lineage: Eukaryota > Metazoa > Arthropoda > Insecta > Coleoptera > Curculionidae > Listronotus > Listronotus bonariensis. The sequence continues at coordinate 17,969 of JACEGR010001299.1, forward strand.
GAATGTAGGAAAAGAGGTGAAAAAGAAATGTAACAGATACAGTATTTTCAGAGAACAGTAAGAAGGAGTTCGGATTTAAATATATTGGTATAATAAACACACATTTCCCTGAGAAAAGGGGTACTCCAAGGCAACCTGGAATCTGTCACGATACTATAGCTAAGCTAACATTAAATAAGGAAGTATTTACAAATCCATGTCATGCCTTAGATGGTTTGCAGGAATTTTCCCATGTATGGATAATTTTTCATTTTCATAAAAATGATTCAAATCATGTTAAAGCAAAAGTTGCACCACCCAGACTTAATGGTATACGAACAGGTGTCTTGGCTACAAGATCTCCTCATCGCCCTTGTCCTATAGGTTTATCTTTAGTTAAAATTGATAGAATTATGGATAATATAATATACTTTAGTGGAGTTGATATGGTAGACCAAACTCCAGTGTTTGATATAAAACCATATATTCCACAGTATGATAATCCTTGGCATTTTAATAGTGCAAGCCACTTGGAAAACTCACTGGATGTCACAGACAGTACTGGTAGATTAAATAATGATTTTAGTAGTATCTTAGTGATAGATGGAAGTGCTCATTCAGATATGTCTGAGCCAACAAATACAGATACATTTCATTCAGAAGTTGAACCTAATGAAGGCCCCCTTCAACTAGAGAAATAGTGGATGGTCAAGACTCTGATAGAGAAACTCAAGCTTTAGAAGTCTCAGGAAGAAGTGAATCTAGAAGTGAGGTTTCCTTTCATCAGAGGTAAGAATTTAGAATGTATGTCAAAAAATGTGTATAAATTTATTACTTAACTTTCAATACATAAAACAGTAAGTACTATTTTTAAAATAACAGCACATTGTTAAAAATCATGAATCGTAGCTAGGTACCCTTGAGTGTATTCAGAGCTGCATTTTAGTTGCATACAGAATGATCAATTTTAAGTCGGCACTATTGCTAACTTCTTTATTATTGAAGATACCCAGCCGGTTAAATTAGTAAAGTTGTAGTATTTTTCTACTGATTAACATGCTGCAAACAAAGAAACAATTTATTACCGGGTTTTCAATTTATTGAGAAAAAGTACTTTTTTACAAGGAATGCCCTGTATATCACCATTCAAAAGATCTATCAAAAAGCTTAAAAAAGTTTGCATGTGTTTTATCAAATTTTTAATAGTTTCGAAAATATGGCCATCCTTAGGAACTTGATAGTAAACTGGCATTTTTAAGTAAACACTCTGTGTATTGTATCACCATTAAATATATATTTTGAAGAGCTTCAAGAAAATACCACATTTGTTATGTCTATCCCTTATAGTTTTAAAAATATGGTCAACCAAATCTGAAAATTATGTTAAATTTTTATATTTATATTAGAAGTGCCGGCTTAAAAATGATCACCCTGTATATTAAGATGTTAAATTTTAAGGTCGAGTTCGCGCATTGGTGAACGAGAAGCCCCTGATGGAGAAGAAGAGGAGCCATCAGCAACAGGATTTCAAAGCAGTACATCAATTCCTAGTACTTCTTCAGGACATGTCAGAGTACCTTCATGGATTGATCAAGCTCCTGTATCTAAATTAAATGTGACTTTTAAGAATAGAGCTTTATCTCAGCTCAGTGAGTTAGGAACGGAGGTAAGAAATTTTGTATCAATATTTTACAGACAATGTTACCTTTTTAAAACCAGAAAATTTAATAAAATAATTATGTTCATAGGTATACAGGATGTCTTTGGAAGTTCTTACCAAATGGGAAATATTTTAATTAGGTATTAACTTTACGAAAAAAGTGTATTTTTATAAAAGTCCAGCTTGAGAAAATACATTTCCACAAAAATATTTGAGAGTTGGATGTACAGGTTGACTTAAAAATGACTGGCTTCCAAATTAAAATAAAGGGTATTTTCTAACTACAGTACCAAACTTTAAAATCTGATTTCTTATGTCATTTTATGAAGAAAAGTTCCTATAAACATATATCCGGAATTGCTTTGTTTCTGAGTTAATTATTTTTTTAAGTCTGTTTTTTTTTAATATCTTAAATACAAGGATTTTTTCATCAAGCAGGGCTTTTTACGAAGAGCCACTTTTTTCGTAAAGTTAATAATTAAAAAGTTTTCCATTCAGTAAGAACTTCTGAAGACACGCTGTATTATATTTAACTTTCAGACTGAAGAAAAAAGAAAATTATTACCAATGTATTACAAGAAGACCCAAGATCAGTATACTTGCGTGAAAGGTGGAGTGGACACTGTTATGTATTTAGAATAGCAGAACTTTATGTCTCATGTAAATTTAATGACAGTAGTCATTCAGTTACTGTTTACCAAATATTTCAAAATGAACAACAACCTGAAATTAATGAGCATTAGTTTTAATACTCAATATCAGAACCTTGGTTTTAAAAGGGCGGGTGTCACAAAAGTTCATTTTTACAGAACAAGCAAAAAAATTTTTTTATTAGATTAAACCAAATTATAGGTGGACACCCGCCCATTTAAGTTTGCTAAAATCGTATCGAATTAGAATTGTACATCCGCAGAGAAATAATTGTATAGAGCGCGTTTCAATGATTCCGAAAATGTAAAAAGTTATTTTCATAAAAATGGACACCCGCCCTTTGTAAATCAAGGTCCTGATATATGATGCTTATTTTAATTAGCTTGAGGAAGAAGTGCAATATTTTTTTTTAAAGTAATAAACATGCACCTATTTTTTAAATACGCTACGAGTACTTACTCTTAATGTAAATCAAACTTGACCTATAGATTAAAGAAACTGTTTATTAAGCACCTATTTTATTTTACCTTACCTAATTAGCGATTAAAATTAAGCATTCTCGTAGGAAACTTTTGAACCGTTTGCCGTTTGATATTTATTAGTCATTCAATTGCTGTTTTTGGAGTTGGTATTGTATTTTTTAAATATTTTTTTATGATTTATTGAATGAATGCAATAAAAAATAAAAATACAGTTAATCTACAACTTGTTTTAGTGGTTGCCATCTGTGTCTAAACAACCAATAACTTACTTTTGGGGCTTTATAAAAAAAAATCAGAATGCTGACTCCTAACCATTATTTGCTTTATTTAGGTTGTTTGACAATGATGCCTAATATTTTTTCTGAAATGTAATGCCTTGTTTTTGAAAGTGCTTGTTTCTAGCCAAGACATAAACTAACTGCCGTAATCACCAAGCTCCAACTAATATTTATAAGCCTGATAGATATTCTTTATTTGCTGAATAACTTATACTACATATATACATACATACCGGGTGTCAATTTGAAAACTTCCCACCCTTAATATCTTTCTTGGAGTTAAAAATATGACAAATCGGAAAGACCCGTCAATTTTATTTGTAAGGGGACACTTAAAATGAATATTTTTAGCCTTCTTGTTTCAACCCCTAGGAGGGTAGATGTCACCCTTAGGAATATTAAATGGGAATGGGGGTCAAGTGATACATCGTTTTAAAGGGCGTTCAATTCTCTTTTCAGTGGTATCCCACTTTGCTGCTTTTTATCCAGAGGTTTCCGAATAATCGCGTTTCAAAGTTGCAGAAACAATTAAACTTGCCTGCATTAAGATTTTGGTTTTCAAGTTAGTGTTTACACAAAAATTATCGCATTGGGTGGTACCATAGGCGTAGCCAGACATTTTTCTAAGCGGTGGGGGCGAAATACTAACAAACAAAACATCATAAGCACTAACGTTTTTTTCTGAAATTCCAATAAGCGGCAACTCGAAAAAGTTACAGGAAAAGTAGTCTAATATAATTTCGATGGTACTACGAGTACCTAGTTAATTTGCGTTTATTCGATGTCTTATCACTGAAATTCCACAAAAAAACATGCTATTTTATCAACAAATTCTGAAAGTACGTTGTTTTTTTACCAAAAAACATGGTCAGCAAATTTAAAAGATGTAGCCAAATCAGGAATATTATTGTTAATTCGTTTTTGCTTGTTCGGCTGTTCGGTAAAAACTTTTATTAAGTGCATAAAGTGTGAAAATGGTTTATTCTCTTCAGGAAAGAACTGAAATTATTTTCATTTATGGAGAGGTTGGAAAGTGCGCACGAAGGACGGCATTGGTTTTCAATGAAAGAAATCAAAATCGCGAAGTAAGTCACAGATATGTGCTGGATTTGGTGGCAAAGTTCTCCGAAACTGGTTCGGTGAATAATAGAAAAGAAATAACCTACGAGTGATGAATGAAGGAGCTCAAATTGAGGTTTTGGGATTATTTGCTGCAGAGCCCACCAGCTCCTTGCGGACAGTAGCAAAACAGACCACAATATCACACGAGACTGTAAGAAAATCACTAAAAATGCATAAATTCCATCCATACAAAATGCAGATACTTCAAGAACTCTATGACGATGATTTTGATAGAAGAATAGAGTTTTGTGAATTCATGAGTCGTCAAGTCAACGCCATCCCTAATATTCTGCCGAATATCTGTTTCAGTGATGAATGTTCATTTTTTCTAAATGGAAATGTTAACAAACAAAACTGTCGATATTGGAGTGACGAAAACCCGCATATTTTTCGAGAAGGACATACACAATATCCCCAAAAAGTTAATGTTTGGGCTGGTATTCTTGGAAATGCCATTATTGGTCCTTTATTTATTGAAGAAAACTTGACAGGTGATCTGTACCTTAATATGCTTGAAGAGACTATTGATCCTCTTATCACCCATGAGCTAGAAACTCAAATTGATGCAGAGGGTAATTCAGTTTTACAGGAGGATTTGTTAACATTCCAGCAGGACGGTGCTCCACCTCATTATTTTCTTCCGGTCCGCCAGTGGTTAAACGAGAGATTCCCCGATAGATGGATTGGCAGAAGGGGGCCAATTGAATGGCCTCCAAGATCACCGGATTTAACACCCTTAGACTTCTTTCTTTGGGGACATCTTAAATCCATTGTTTATAAAACACAACCTGCTGATATTGTTGAACTTAAAAGGCGAATTGCAGCAGAATGCCGGTCAGTTTTCCGAAATGTTAGGGAGGAGTTCGAAAACAGACTTTATTATTGTTTACAGGAAAATGGACGACATTTTGAACACCTTATAAGATAGTGCGTAAGTAGATCCCATGTGTTTTATTGTAGAAATATCTCTGCCGCAAATAAAAAGTTATTTTTGTCGAAATAACATAATCAATAAATAAGAAATCAATTGTTTAAACTACATTTTCGTGCTGTTATTCAACGATTTTAACGCTGTAACCTGATTTTCTAATCATTTTTACTACAGGGAGACCTATGCAATAAATTTTGTGTAAACACTAACCTGAAAACCAAAATCTTAATGCAGGCAAGTTTAATTGTTTCTGCAACTTTGAAACGCGATTATTCGGAAACCTCTGGATAAAAAGCAGCAAAGTAGGATACCACTGAAAAGAGAATTGAACGCCCTTTTAAAACGATGTATCACTTGACCCCCATTCCCATTTAATATATTCTAAGGGTGACATCTACCCCTCCTAGGGGGTTGAAACAAGAAGGCTAAAAATATTCATTTTAAGTGTCCCCTTACAAATAAAATTGACGGGTCTTTCCGATTTGTCATATTTTTAACTCCAAGGAAGATATTAAGGGTGGGAAGTTTTCAAATTGACACCCGGTATAGTGACCTATATCTATACTTGCACTGACGTTTTAGCATCGTCAACAAATTACATTAAAATTTAAATATTTAAAATAATTACAAAAATATTAAAATATAAAATAAAATAATTAAAATGTAACATAAGGTAAATTGTAACACAGAATAAATTATATCACAGAATAAAATTCCATGAAGCAACTACAATCCATTATTAAAATTAAACTCATAGTATTCAGCCAAATTGTATGGACATATCTCTATCAATAACTTTTTTGTTGAAATTTATTTAGACCAAAATTCTTAATTTTTTGTTTTAATGTCAATCGGTGAGTAGGTATTATCAGTTTACTTTTATGTCTTGTGTCATAATCATGAACAGAACTATGAGTACTAAATGTGTTTGAATTGGTTTTGACATACAAAAGGCATTGGTGTATGTATAGTCCTGGCAGAGTCAGTATCTTAAATTTCCTAAAATATTCTCAACTAGAAGTCTTGCTTGTTACACCCGCAATAGTCCGGAAAGCCATTTTTTGTAGTTTAAAGACGAAAGGATTCCATACATAATGTGGCTCTGAAATAGAGCCATATAGGCTTGTCTTACTACCATCTGTGAGGTGTATTCAGATATTTTTCTAAGCAAGAATAAAACGCCTGAGAGTTTTGAATTAAGGTTAAGGATATAATTTTTAAAACTGAGCTCCTTGTCCAAATACATACCCAAGAATCTAACCTCATTGTTTTCTTGATTATCTGGATTTAGGGACAATTTAATGTTTGCGGTTTTGTCCAAATTTAAAGAGAGGGAGTTTTCTGCAAACCAGTTCCTTGCTTTCTGTAGAATTATTTCTGTTTTTGGTTTTACAGTATCCTGATTTTTTCATAAAAATAAAATATAGTATTATCAGCATATTACAATGTTTTAATATTGCTCATATAGTGTGAAAGATCATTAGAGTATAGAATAAAAAAGAAAGGACCCAGTATGGAACCTTGTGAAATTACAGCAAGTACTGGAAGTGTCGTCGATCTTTGTCCATGATGATCTACACTTTGTAGGCGATTAGACAAGTAATTTTTAGAAACTTATGGGCATTACCCCTAATACCGTAGTGTTTTGCCTTGCTCAACAGTGTTGAATGACAAACACAATCAAACGCCTTAGAGAGGTCGCAAAAAGTTGCAGTTTTACTAGTTTGTTGCTTATTCCAAAAATGTCTTGAGCTGTTAAACTGACTTCATGTTCATCTACAGGAAATAAAAATATACTCCTACTGCTGTTTATTTATTCAGACTTGACAATATCTGGATCCAGATCGCTTTTGGTTATTTTATTTGAGATATTAGTGGGAATATTAACAAAAAATTTATTAAACTCAAATGATGTCAGTTTTGTTAAGGTAAGCTTTTTGTTAGGTTTATTATCATTAATAATTTTCTATTAAGTTTTTTGTTTATTTGTGGAATTTTTTATTTTGTCTGAATAGTGGTTTCTTTTTTGTTCTATAATTTTGCTATTTAAATCTATAAAATTTACATTAAAATCACCGTAAATATAAAATTGCATTTTAGTTTTTTCCAAGATAGTTAATACATTATTAAATATTTCCAAAAATAGATTTTAGTTACCTTCAGGCGATCTATAAACACACACTAATATATTCTTTTCATTTTTAATTTTAACCGTTGTGATCTCACAGTGTAATGCTTTTGAAAGTTTGTCAATTTCGTTAGTTTCCATGTTTTCTATATCTAATAATCTGCCAATGCCAAATGCAGGCTATCAGTCATAAACATTAGTTATATTAGTTGGAGCTTGGTGAATATAAGGCCGTTAATCAGGTAATTTTAGTAAATATGTTGAATATTTTTCATTATTTTTGATTTAGATACCCATTAATTTGAATCACAAATAAATATACTACCGGCAAACCAACGAAAGAATGACTTAGCAAAAATACATATTTTTTCTGTTACTATTATGGCTACTAACGATCAAATTCGATAAATTGTCCTTATTGTTTTATTACTCATTCTCAATTTAGTTTAAGGACTTTCCTTAAAAAATACTTTTTTACGATTTTTTAAAACTTTGAGTACACATACTTATAAGTGCCCTCTGTACATAAGATTGTTTTTAATAGGCCTTGCGGCACAAAATTTCGAGATATAAACTTTTAAAATTGGCATATTTAATAATTTAAACTTCGAATACAAATAGTTATAAGTATCCTCTATAAATAAGATTTTTTAATGGTCCTTGCGGCACTAAATTACGAGATATAAACTTTTAAAATTTGCATATTTAACATGTAAGTCCTACCCTGACAGACGTTTTGGAAAACCTTTAATTAAATATCATTTTAACTTTTCTTACAATTTTTACCAAGAACTGAGGATCAATAATTAAGGATATAGCATACGATTTTCTTTAAAAAAAAACACATACGAGCGATACTCGTATACGAGGTATCTCAAAAATGTGAATTTTGCTCAAGTTTTCTTATAAATACTCAAGTTTGCGTATTTTAAAATTATTTTTAATTCCAACCTATTTTATACTGATTTTCGATATAATCAGAATTAACAGTACATTACTATCTTCACAAAAGCTCATATTCTTTGAGATACCTTGTATACCAGTAAAAAACAAATATCCGATAATTGCATTTAAGGTTTTAGACAATGCAGAACTTTTTATATGGAACATTTTTTTGTAAAATGAATATTAAAAACGATTTTTGTATGGTGCCAACTTAAGTAGACACGTTGTATATTAAATAATTGGTTGCTGTAAATTAAAAGTAATATTACGACAAAAGGAAATAATCTGGTTTTTATTATCAATAATTTGTAAATTATTTGAAAGTAAATTTAGCCTCAAAAACTTTTTAAAACAAATATATTCTTTACAATAAGCTCTGTCGACGCCTCTAGAGACTTTAATAGTCGCACACTGCCAATATGTTCAACTCCTAACCTTATTTTTTGATTTTTCAAATTTGTCGCTTACCAGCTGTGTGTGGTAAGATATAAAAATAGGTATCTTATCCTCTGATGCATCATGGGTAATGTGTCAACCGTTCGCCCCACTACGAATGTGTCAGACACGCTTGCCAAGCGAATGCATGCAAACTCCTCCAAATAATAAGAAATATTTTTTAACAATAGATAGGTGTTTATTATTTTCACCCTTCTACAATAATAGTAAATAAAAATAATCAAGTAAAAATTTTGACTTAATTGTTTCCTATTGTGTCCTCAATTTCTCCGGTTAAACAGGTTATTTCAAAGCGCAGTTTCTCTTCTGTTATACAGGGTGATTCAAAAAACATATGCCATCGCTTAAGAGGAGATTCCTTAGCCAAAAATAAGACAAAAATGTCATATGAACATGGGTGCGCAAATGCTTTGTTTCCAAGATACAGGGCATTTAATTTTTATAATTTTTCTTTTTTTTTGAATATTTTTAAAACTACGCCCGCGATTTGGCTAAAATTTGGGACATAAGGTACATTTATTAGTAGGCATATTTTGACTATAGGGAATGTGCTATATTTTTACCAAAGGCGTACTTGTGGGGTAGACACAAAATATTTTTTAATAAAACATGTACGCCACTGATTTTAATAAATTTTGATAGCGCAATTAAATAGTTTACTAAATGCCTAACAAAACTTGCCTTTAGCATATTTTCGAATTTTGGTTGGTTTTCGGGATATTTGCGATTTTAATACGGGCTGCAGCTACTGACCTCCACCTACGTTAAGCTATAAAACATCAAAGAAGGCTTTGAAATAAAAAAAAACAATTGCTTTAAATTTGACAAATTGGCTATTGTATTACCACTATTGTTTTTATCATAAATTATGTTCTAAGTCATTAAAAATTTATTAAAATGATAGTTAGTCAGAGTTAACAGATATGTTGTTAATTTATGGTGAAACCAGACAAAATTCAAGAGAAGCCGTCAGACTTTATGCTGATAGGTACCCGCTACGAAGAGCCCCTAGTAAAATCATTTTTGAGGACATCGTAAGGCGTTTAAGAGAAACTGGCTCTCTCAAACCTGTATAAACAAATTTCGGGCGTTCAAGATTTCGTCGTACAGTTCAAGCTGAAGAAGCAGTACTAAATTCGGTAGAACGTGATCCTAATATCAGTACTCGAATAATTTCCAATGAACTAGGAAACATTTCTCAAGCTTCGGTAGTGCGAGTTTTGCAAGAACAACAACTAAAACCATATCATTTTACAGGGGTACAAGAACTTTTACCCAGTGATTATGGCCCCTAGACAAGTATTTTGCCAATGGTTTCTCAATCAGCTGCAAATTGACCGGCTAAATATGTACTTTTTACTGACGAGGCCTCTTTCCCACGAAGAGGCATTATAAACTTTCATAATAATCATACATGGGCGGAAGAAAACCCTCACGCTTTGCAGACAATAAATTTCCAACATCAATTTTCTTTTAATATTTGGTCTGGAATTGTTGGAAATGAAATTATCGGACCTGTAGTTCTACCGAATAAATTAAATGGAGCGTCTTACCTCAATTTCTTAATAAACGAATTGCTTGATATTTTGCCACCTTATCTAAGAAACAATAACAGATTATGGTTCCAACATGACGGAGCACCACCACATTTTGCGGCTATGAAGTAAGAAAATGTTTAAATGAAGCGTATGGTCCTCGCTGGATTGGTCGTGGAGGACCAGTCGCATGACCACCGAGGTCACCAGACATCAATCCCTTAGATTTTTATGCCTGAGGACATGTTAAAGAAATTGTTTACAAAAGAGTCGTGAATACGAGGCAGAAATTGTTACAAAGGATAGAGGGGCATTTGAAACAATAAGACAAAATCGTACTATTTGCGCAAAAGTACGCAAATCATTAGGACGAAGACTAAGAGCATGCAACGAAACTGAAGGAGGACATTTTCAGCATCTCATTTAGCCACTTTTAAGTTAAATTGCAGGTTAGTTTTTTTTTAAATTAAAGCACTCTGATGATTTTTATAACCTAACGTAGAAGGAGGTCAGTAGCTACAGCCCGTATTAAAATCGCAAATATCCCGAATACCAAACAAAATTCGAAAAAATGTTAATGGACTAGTTTTGTTAGGCATTTAGTAAAGTATTTAAAGTACATGTTTTAATTTAAAAAATATTTTGTGTCTACCACACAAGTAAGTACGCCTCTGGTAAAAATATAGCAAATTTCTTATAGTCAAAATATGCCTACTAATAAATGTACCTCATGTCCCAAATTTTACCCAAATCGCTGGCGTAGTTTTAATATTCAAAAAAGAAAAATTTAATGTATCTTGGAAACAAAGCATTTGCGGACCCATGTTCATATGACATTTTTGTCTTATTTTTGGCTAAGGAATCTCCCCTTAAGCGATGGCATATGTTTTTAAATTACCCTGTATATAAAAGTACAGTAATATGGCATATTATGATCCCATGGCGTCGTCGTTTTTTACATGCGTAGTGGTCACTTACGGTGTGTACTAAGTCCGAATCGTCGTCAATGCCCTTTTTTTGCTCATTATTTATTTTTAATTTTTACAGATAATGTAATGATATCAACACTTTTATTTAGTTTTGTTTTAATTCTTACTAAAAATAATATTTTTAGCTATTGTTCTTATGGGACAAGGGACAACTGACATAACTACATGTTTTTTTGAGTCCCTATATTATATTTTAATAAAACAAAATGATTCTTTTTAAGTAAAATTTATTTACAATAAATAGTTCTATATACATGCCATGGTTTATATTCATTAATACTAAAATAATCTGTAACTTTTAACCCAAATATGCATGAATATGTAATATAAAAATAAAATGGTTTTATAGATTATGGAATGTTAAATAATAAATATGTGTCGAGATAAAAATAAATAGTTAAGTGATGTTATGAATGTATGTTTAATGATAAATACATAAATGTAGGGAATACTAAAATAATATGAGAAAAATATACAAATTTTAATTAAATAAATGCTTAATATGTTAATTAAATTATTGACACAGATAGGCAGTCAAAATAAAACCTATAAATTATCATAAGAGCTGTGTGAATGAAAGAATAACCAAAGAACGTGTATCTTATACCTTTAATAATAAAAAAGATCTTTTCTAAAGGTCACTTAGACTATTTGGAATTCTCTAAAGCTTTTTATTATATCAAAAGCTGCGGTCAACTTTGTATTTTTGCTTAGAATATTTTTGTGTCTTGTCTAACTATGTAAATTTTAAGCTGATTTTTACACCACCCTGTTTGATCCAATAAAGGTTTTAATCAAGAATATTATTGTGCATTGACTCTATTTGTTATTCGCAGTTTGAATAAAAATAGAATACAAATACAATCAAGGCGCGCTTGGTCTACCAACATAAAGAATTAAAAATCGGGCTTACTTTTTAACTATGTAATTATGTATAAGATAAGCGCTCTACTGATTATGTCATAAAAAACTCAGTAAATATATGTCTTTATTAATTTTTATCTTTACCAAATAAAACAATTTATTTAAATTTATAACTTAAGTCTGAAAAAAAAAACAAATATTTAGTAAAAACTGAAAACTGAAATAAAATTTTAGAACAATCAACCAACTCCTACAAGTTGAAGGTAAGATTAAGTAGAAGACATCAAGGTGATTATATATTACTTTTAAGATTAATAACTGTTTTAAATCTAAATTTAAAATATCTCAGTCAACATGTAACTAGTTATTGCAACAAACACTTTATACTATTTAAATTTAGTAGTTAATACTGATTTTCATATATTCAAGAACAAACAATTAAAAAAAAAGCAAAAAAATATATAACTTTTGTTTTTAAAAACAGCTAAAACCAATCACAACTATTCCTAATAGTTTGTGTGTAGCATAATTTAGTGAGTGCCGTTATTAAACCTCTTTAATCTGACTACAGTTTATACCACAGTGGACTTGGAATAAATACTTTTAAATTTACAATGGCAGAATTTAAAAAATTATAAGTTTAATTATTATAAAAAAAAAAGCTAACAAACGATTATTCCACACACCTTGTGATATGGTGTTTTCATACTTCGATAAAATTAAAAATATTATATATTTTGGGAAATGTTTAGACAAGTATACTTTACAGGTTACAAAAATAGCTCCCAGATGACACTTATGATATAAACTGTGTATTTTATAAAATTATGCTTTTCTTATATGATGATATGAAGTTTGTACTATTTTTAAAAAATATTTAAATTTATACAGGGTGTCTCTAAAAGGTCTGTAAAAACTCCACCAAAAATTCCTTGGACCAAAATACAACGATCTAACGTAATTTACCTTTGTTGAATAGTTTTTATGTACTTATTTTATTAGTTAATCGTTTGCAAGATACAGGGTGTCAAAGTTTTTATTTTAGTTTAGTTATTTTTAAATATCTTATTTACTATTAGACATTTTTACAAAATTCACTATTTAAAGGTTTTTCGGAGTGGGAAATCGAAATTTGGTAATGTTTTTGTCGTTAAATGTAGAGGAAGCCACCTGCAGTCCTTTCCTTAGGATCAACGTGTCGTAACTTTTTTGGCCCGGGTATATTATAATTTTAGTATAGAATTTTCATTCTTCCATATTTTATGCACAAAAAAGATATACCTTATAAATATCACTACGAGCAACCGTTTTTGATTTATTTCGGGTCAAACATTTTATTCCATACAAAAGTGTGCCATTGTATTCATTCACGCTTTATCTAGGCTACCTGGTAGTGTCCAAAAGTCTGTACAAAATTCTACCACAAATTCTTTAAGCCAAATTACAACCATCTAATGTAATTTACCTTAGTCGAAAAGTTGCTGGTTTGCAAGATATGGGGTGTAAAATTTTTCATTTTTTTTTCTTTGGATACTGTTTTTCTCGCAAACGATTAACTTTTCCACTAAGGTAAATTACATAAGGTGGTTGTATTGTGCAAAAAATATGAAAGAATAAAAATTTTGCAGGTACATTTTATGACAAAAACGTTTGCATATTTTGATTTCCTACTCCGAAAAACCTTTAAATACTGAATTTTGTATAAAAGTGTCTACTAATAAATAAGATATTTAAAAGTAACTAAAATAAATTTAAAACTTGCACACCCTGTATCTTGCAAACGATCAACTATTCGACTAAGGTATATTACGTTAGATCTTTGTATTTTGGTCCCAGGAATTTGTGGTAGAATTTTGTACAGACCTTTTAGAGACACCCTGTATTTAATAAAGTAACAATTTTATTTATTCAGATACTTAAGTACATTTGGCAACCATTTTAGTAAAAATCAGCTAGCTTTCAAATATATTTTAAAACCTGTAAAAAGGAGTATTTTAAGGTCTGTATTTCGGAGTTGTATCAGATGCAATACTTGAAAGTTTTAACCTTGTTTTAAAGATTCTAAAAGTAAGAATCCACGATAAAAGTTTTTCCTGAAATTTTTGTGTCGTAAGTCAAAATTTTCAAATGTCCCTATGAAACAAATAGTACTTTTACAGGGAAACTAATTTTTTTTTATTCATGACACAATAATTTCACAAACAACTAATATAGTGAATTCCTACCTTAAGAGTAACTTTGGTTATAAACAAGATGGAACTTATTGATACAAAATAGCCTGACGGTTTTTTTACACGGAGTCTAATTTAGAGTTTGGAATATAAATGAAAGTTCTATGCTACTACCTTGTAACTGCTTTCTAAAAAGTCCTAAACGTAAGAAAAATAGATATAAAAATACATTTTATAGCTACCAAATATAGATTAAAAGATATATAGGCCATTAATCAAGAATTTTAAATATAAAGAACAAGACTAAATTGCATAAAAGGTCATTACAGACAATATGTATTATGGAAAAATAGAATTTGTATTAAATATAACAGTATATGATCTAAATCAACCCACCTAATGATGTTTATCATGGTAATACTAATATTTTTTGTAAAAATAGATCACCTGCATTATTTCGTGCCTACTCTTTAGGTTTACTCATTACTATAAATAATTTTGTTTTAAATGTTATATTTATATCAATAATTTAGGTATCTAATAAGACACGATCATTCAAAATATCTAACACATTCAATTAACTGATTTATACCAAGCTAGACTTCACTATAAAAATATGTAAGCCATTAAAAATAATAACAGAAGCTAATATTATTTTGCTGCAGCTCTTTATCATATATCACAAGACCTATAAATTTATTCGAATAAACCATTCAACATATTTTTAGCATGATTTTGCTTGAAAAACTAGTTGAATGTACAATAAATATAATAAAAACACCAAGACCGATTGAAGTTGTAGGTGGAGTGGTAAGTATATGATTGGATTATTTCTTGGTGCCTGATTGATCTTTTTCCTAAGCAGAAAAATAATTGCTGTAAATTCCGTGAATGTGCCCATTATTTATTTAATATCAAACTTATTAAAAATGGGCGACTATTACACGATCATGCCGCAATATTTTATAAACCATAAATCAAAAAGTATTTAAAATTTAAAAAAATTATTTTGAAATCTACTAAATGTTTAATTTAAAAACTATGTTTTAATAAAGTAATATAAGTCTTCTGCATTTGGCAGTACCAATGTAACATTTTATTTTCAATGGCTTAAAATAATTTATTTTATTAAATTAACATAAACATTTTTAAAATTTAGATTGCACCTACTTTAACTTGCCTTAAATAAATAATACAGCCCACTAACAATTACATTATTGCACAATCTTAAGAAATTTACTTTTAACAAACATACTATACATTTTGTCGACATTTTTATTACATTTTATGCTGCAGATTAAAAGTATTATAATCTCTTAATATTCCAATAAAAACATTAATATTAATGCAAATATCTTTTGTATTTTACATACATAATGCCTGTGCCTACTTTTTAATTGATTTAAAGAAATATAATTACATATTTTATTCTTAAAAAAAGAGGTTACAGAGTTTTACGATACCACACCATGGATATACTATGTGTATTTTTTAGCTTTTACAAAGTAGTGAAGAGCACTTAGTTCATTTTAAATTTTTCTTATAATGCCATAATAATTATTTAAAACAAAATACGTGTAAAAAGAATATAAGTTTTTATTTTTGATAAAAAATACGCACAAATATAAAAAATAATAAATGTCAGTAATAAGCAAACCTAGAACCATGGTGATGGTAACTTTTTGTTAATTCAATTTTTGGCAACTATGACCAAGATTTTTAAACGTTCTATCGGGTGGTGCGTCGCCGAGCGAAACATAGGAAATCCCATGTAAATTTTAAGGGGGTTAATTATTGGCTACCCTGTACATTTTACAGAAAAAATGTAACAACTTTTTGAAGAGACCTATCTGACAAACCCCTGGCAGACAGCAGCTACCAGTAAATAAACATAATTTTCTTTTAAATACTGTTATTTTACAGGTGCCTGTTTGGTTTTACCTGAACCCAAAATTTAATGTAATTTTGCAATTACCTTTAATTAAATAATTCAAGATTCGCTTAATAATTTTTTTAAAACTTGGCATGAGTGTTTGTCAGATTGGTCTCTTCAAACAGTTGTTCCATTTTTTCTGTTAAATGTACAGGGAAGCCAATAATTAACCCCCTTAAAATTTACATGGGATTTCCTATGTTCCGCTCGTCGACGCACTACCCGATATACATTTCCAAAACAGTAAATTGTTTTTTTATACTTGCATAACTAGTCAAAAACTAAACAAGTTTGAAACGAAATATGGTATGGAATAATGAAGTTATTTACATTTGCATGACTTTTTTACTAATCTATGGAAGTTTTCCACGAGCTAAATATCATTTCTACGTATTGTCACAGAATTTTAGTTTGAGAACACTGAATACTTATAGCGGAAGACTAAATATGAACTTAAGAAGTGTTTTTACCAATCAATAGTTATATTTTAAATAAATAAAAACTAAAGAATTATATCTAAACCTTTTAAATTTTACTGTTCATTCTATTTTTACGTATTATAATACCATCAATTATTAAGGCTTATAAATATTGCCTAAATATTTAAAAAAATATATATCTTAAAACACATCATAGTCTAAGATTCGAATAGAAAGCGACTTTTACCCATCTGTTTACCGGATAAAAACCGTTTTTATTAAAATATATTATTTAAAAATAAAGGGGTTGCCATTATACAAGGTGTCAAAAATGTTAAGGTTATTTTTGTAAATTAGATATGTCCTTGACGTAATTTTTTTAAGCAACCCTATGGCGATACTTTTGTATAAATACTATCTCTAATATAAAATAGTTTTTATCCGATAAACAAATGAGTGAAGGTCGCCTCCTATTCGGATCTCGTACTATTAGCTTTTTAAGGCCAAGCAGCAATTTTAAGTCTATATAAACAAATATTAACAAATATAAAACAATATAATGAACTGAAGAGACAAAAAATAATGTAAATAATAAAAAGCACCCAGTATGCTAACCTACACATTGAAATTATAAACCTTTATCACTATGTTAATAATTTAAAATAAAAACCCTTTGTTCCATTAGGCCAAACCACAACACATCTACAGGGTGTCTTTAAAATATTGTTACAACATTCTACCACAAACTCCTTTTGGGAGATACAAGGTGCCAAAGTTTTTAACTTATTTCAGTTATTTATTTTTAAATATATCTTTTAAGAATGTTTTCACAAAATTTGGTTTTAAGGTTGTTTTTTCATTCGAAATCTGCTTTCGTTTGTGTTGTAAAATGTAGAGAGCCACCTGCAGTCCTTTGCTTATGTTTAAAATGCCGTAGTTTTTATGGGCTTGGTATAATATGATTCTTGTCAAAACCTTTTATTCTTTTGTATTTTTGTATTGTAAAATACTTGGTAAGTATCGCTACGAGCAACCGTTTTTGAGATATTTCACATACATGTTTTATTTCATGCAAAAGTTAAATAATGAAATAGAAACTTTAACATTTTGTATCACCTATACGATCAACTTTTTAATTAAGGTTAATTGCATTAGATTGTTCTATTTGGACCAAGGATGTTGTGGTAGCCGTTTGTACAGACTTTATAGAGTCATGGAGCTGACCTAAATAAAGGTTGAGTGAATACAATAAGTTTTTTGTGTAGAATAAAACGCTTAGTCTAAAATATATGAAAAACGGTTGCTCGTAGTGATATTTACCAAGTATACCTTTTTTGAACACAAAATACTAGAGAATAGAAAGGTAAATTGTGTTAGATTGCTGTATTTATGTACAGGAATTTGTGGTAGCATTTTGTACAGACCTTTTAGAAACACCCTGTATAAGAAGTAATGTTCCATTATAGTTCCATTATGTCAGTTTAGATTAATTTTTAATACTGTAAGTGAGACTTTTAAATCAGCAATGAGAAAATTGATTTAAAAGTGCTGTTTGGCAGGCTTTAACCAGAACTAAACCAATTCTTAGTTTATAACAAACGGAAAATATAATTTTACACTATACAATTATATATACAGACATTCAGTTAACCCAAATCAATTTTGTCCTTAAACCTAATATTTAAAGTGTTAAAAAAATGAAAAAAATAAAAATGAGACTTTAGTATGAATTTTTCATAAAGGGTTTACAGCCATAATATTTATTACACTAATTGTAACATAGAACTAGGAAAAGACAAAGTTGACTAGTCGAAGAGACGATTTTATTTGAGCCGGTATTGTCAGAGATTCTTATAGTCTAATATAAATATTTT
Organism: Listronotus bonariensis; assembly: GCA_014170235.1. Taxonomy (NCBI): domain Eukaryota; kingdom Metazoa; phylum Arthropoda; class Insecta; order Coleoptera; family Curculionidae; genus Listronotus; species Listronotus bonariensis. Next base: position 36,386 of record JACEGR010001299.1, read on the forward strand.
GCATATATAAGTTGATTAACGCCTAATATTTTAAATGAACAGTCAAGAAAGATTCGAGATAGTAGAGAAATCTAAATAGGAGATTCATTTAGAAATAACAAATGGTTTTTTTAATATTATTTGAAAATATTAAGACTTTTTTAAAGCTTTTCACTGCTGCGCGAGTTGTTACACACAAAATGTATATTAGAAGGTAGATTTTTATAGCTTTCCTTTTGTAGCTACATTGAAAATCTAATTAGTTTAAATAAAAATACAATAAAAGTGTCTTTTACTTATACACGTCCTGCCAGCTAATTGCATTTAATTAGGTTTCTCCAAGTTGAGCACTGGCAGGTAAAAATTAATTAAACCAACAACAAAATCTTTCGTAATACGTTGTCGCGTCAGTCTCGCTTTGTCCTTGCTTTAGACCAACTCATTTTCATGCACTGGCAAAAATTGCCCATGGAAGTTTTAAAATGGCATGACGTGTATACTAATATAAGGGTTTTAAAAACATTTACAGCTTTATACCTATAATTTTTATTAAGTAACTATGAATTATCCTCATTTTGCAAATATTTTTATTATAATTTTAATAATTTATTTCGAATATACTGAATTAAGTTTAGTGGGACATTGTGATATTATATTTTATGGTAAAAAATTTAATAAGCAGTTTCTATCACTTTTAGTGGTAGAAAACAAATCAATTTGTTTAATTTTTATAGGTTTTTTAAAATAATTTATAGTTTAGTAAATGATAATTCTAACCAGAAACAACGTTTCCTATTCCCCTAAGGAGCAGCATTAAAAATATTTTTTTAATTATAAATGTAGTGATAATGTTTTATCACATAAATTTTAATTATATTTTTATAAAAAATAAAATTTTGGTACTAAAATGCACAAAAGCAAAAAAAAAGAAATATTTTATTATTATCATTAGAAAAAAGTAAATAACTCTAATTATTTGTTTGTTGTTGTGTATACATTCTATATTTTTGTGGCTAATTTATTTAACAAAATATACTTTGGGTTTTCTAGCTGGATAAAAATTTGTCTTAAAAAAATTTTGCAGCTTGTATTTCTGAATGAAAATAATATTCGGTTACCTTTACTTATTACTAAGGTAAATTTAGAAAACCTTAAAATCAATTAATTTGTCACACAAACAAGAAGTGTTTTTTAAAATACGAAATATATTTGTCATTTGGGACATTATGTTATAAACGTCAAAAAATGCTTTCGGGATTTCTACAATTTTTAAAACAAAAATTAAATATTGATATTTTTTCATATCCTAAAAACGGTGGCCGATTTGTCCCCAAAACATTATTAAGTTTATTTTTTGTCAAGAAATCCCAAAAATTATTTTGTTTGTTTGTTGCCTTAATAAAATCACAACCTTTAAGACTTTGTGTCCCTATCGAGAAAACGCTAAAACTGCAAATGTTTTCGCTACGTAAATTGTTAAAATAAGTATTTTATTGATAAAAATTTTACAATATTAAAGTTGTTTTACCCGCTATACAATAAAAACCCCATTTAATCAATTTTTTTATAAATAATCATTTACAATCCCTTTTAATTCAGAAACTATTTGTCAAATACAGGCTGTTCCTAAATACCATGCAAATACCTACTAGAGAAGACTTATCTTTGGATAATTTCATAATATTGTTAGTAAAAAATATGTTTTACTTAATTTTTGAGGTTTTGATAAATTTGGTAAATCTACTTTAATTAGCATTAACTGCTAAATTAAAGTATCTAACTTATAAATAGGTAACAGGGTGAAGAACAAAGGTATTTTGACTCAATTTTTATAATAAATTTCTATCATGCAATATAAGAATGATTTACCACCACCATATTTTGCAATGGAAATATCTTTCCACTCCGTCAAAAACTCTAAAAAAGTTATCGGTAGCTTCAATCACACCTGATACATTGTACATTTTTATACCTTAGTTTTTACTAATGAACTAAAAAAGTTTGTTGCTTTCAAAAGCCGTCAGAAATAAATAACTTCTTCGTCTTGCGATGGAGGCTGTTCTCCACGTACTTTAAATTTCTCTGGAAGTTTTGGATAGGTGTTGGTACGTGTAGCTTTGGCACTGCTTGGGCTCTGGCACTGACTGGAAGACCCTGATGATGGCGGAGACTGCTGCATCATTGCAGGGCTGGAACCTGTTCGACTATGGGAATGTGTAGTTGGTGTCTGAAAGTAATAGTTGCAGAATAAGTTTAAATATCCAAATAAAAAGTATTTTATACAGACTGTCCACGGATGGAGTTTAAAAAAGGACAAATGGACCAAAAATTTCATTGGCTTATAAAAAAAAAAAATTCACGAAGAGAAAATGTTATATGTATATTTAAATTGATATTTTGGTTAAAAATAAAAAAATTAAGGTAGTTTACTCTGGGAAAAAATATGTTTATTAAGTTTTTGCATACCCTGTCAACATTTTCTTTTCGCAAATCCATATTTTTTAGCAAGTAAAAACTTTTGTCAAGAATAACTTTTTATCAAAAATGTATTTCTTTTTATCCATTTGTCCTCTTGTAAACCCCATCCATGGACTGTCTGTATATTTTGATCAAAAATATCATAACTATTTATAATTTGGTCCAACTTAAAGGATATGGTAGTTTTTACCTTAATTATTCGCCTACTATATTTTTTGTTGCAGTTTAAAAGTTTATTATACTGTAATAGTCAGTACCTATTGTTTAAATTGTTTGAAATTCTAAGACACCAATGTAACCTAATGTATGAATACAACTTTCTCAAGGATGATAAATTTAACAGAAGTACTCGATTTCGTTTATTTTTTCGCCATAGTTTGTGTCGTAATCGTTTCCCTACTGCTTTATTTACAATCATACTATACTTCAGGCACTTTAAATTGAAAAAACACCTGAACAAAAATGTATTACATTGCATTGGTTTAAAAAATTCGTAATCCTAGTTACCACAATAAAAACGCATTTTATTGATTTAAAAAGTCAGTAACCATTACTTACTGTGTATTTTCTCAATATAAAGTTCCCAAAGTATAGAAACGTTTTCGTGTTTATGGTGTTATTTTTTGTTTTTTAGTCATTGAAACTTTTAAATAAATATTATTTTTATTGCTTATAGTTAAATTAAATATTACTGTAGGTACAAGTTACAGAAACATTTAAGCCTGTAAACGATAATTTCTTTGAACGGAATTTACTTTTAAATTGTTTATAAAGGTAAAATACAATTTTTTGCAAACAGCAAAAACAATATTTTTATGTATCACTAAAAAAATAAATAATTATTATGGCAAACGGTGGTAACCTATATCTACAGACAAATATTAAAAATACAGCACTCCTTGTTAAGTTTATCATCTATCATTCTAACATTTATTGATATCTTGGTTGTGTAGATAACCGGTAGGTAGTGTTATAAGTATGAGCCATAGCAACGCGTGATTAGGTCAGCTAGTTTTATTATAATTTAAATTCTATTACCTATGGAACAAGTATTGTTGTCTCTTTTTTTTTTTTTCGTTTTCTAAATCTACGTGCTTTTAAAAGTCTCGTACAAAAATGTTATGTATTACTTTTACCGTTTCTTCTGAGGGAGGGCTAAAGCTGTTCTCAGAAAGTCTCTGATACCCTGATGTACTTGTCCTTCTAATTTTTTCGTCTTGGCTTAGCTTTAAAGGTAAAATTTGCTGAGGCCCACCTGAACCTGCTTTAGGAGCATCAGCTCCTCCTGAACTCAGTCTTGATGCCAATTTAAGGGGAATTTGCTGCTTTAATGATAAATTCTGGGAAACTTTTTGTTGATTTGTTGTAGATATCAAGTTTAAAGGGAGTTGTTGTTTTGGTTGACTAGAACCTATAAAAGAAATACCATTTTTAAAAAACCTTTTTGTTTTTATACAAACATGTATTTATAGGAAGTTTCATCAAGGCATCCTAAGTACTTAATGTAGTTTAATATAGTTCTGCTTACCTTTTCCCCACTTGCTTTCTTTTCGTTTTTCCACTGTAGAAGCGGAGTAAGATAGAGAACTCTGGGTAGAACTGACTGCCGAAGTGGCGGATGACGTGTCGGATGATTGTGGACTGCTATCTTCTGAACTATCCTTGCTGCTGTCATCTAACTGACCTGTTAATGGAATTGCAACGTTCGGGGATATTAATAAACCTTGGCTAGTGAGCACTTCCATTTTACGGTAGAGCTGTTCCCTTTGTTGTGTTATATCATTTTGTTCTGCTCTAATTTGTTCCTAAAAATCCATTTATAATTAATTAAATGATAGGTAACGTTATTGCTTTTGATAAAAAAAAATATTTACCACTATATAAATATTACTATATTTATTAGAAAATAAAAAAAACCTGTAAAAGCCAGAGGCCTTAATATTAATGTTAAGGTAGTTGTCGTGGTATAGGAGATCTGTCAGAAAATTCTATATATTTGTCTACATATTAAACACAATAAAATACAATTACCCTTAAAATTTGAAGTCGACTGACCACTTAGAATCTGAGATAAATTTAATTAAAAATAAGATATTTAACATTGATGGTATACTCTCTTTGTAGTTCTGTATCCGTTTTTAGTTATAAAAAAACAAGCTCCCCGTCAGATTTTTTCAAAAAACTAACAGTCTTTTAATGGACTTGTTTTGAGTTTATGAAAAAATATAAATTGTTTTGGCCATCTAGTTATTAATTAAAAACGGTTTAAAGTTTGCCACAATTTATAAGAAATATACTTACTAGCAAGTCGAGCAGAAATAGCTTGGCAACACTGTTGTTAGGGAGTTACTGCAAGTTGCCTTATAAGGATCAAGTATTATTTAGACCTTATTTGAATAGTGCTTGTACTCATATTTTCTAAATATTGCACATCATATTAATCAGTATTAATTTTAAATACTTTTTTCGGGGAGTATAATATTCCAGGGGCATTCGGAAGTTACAAAAATTATTTACCCCCAAAAAGTTGAAGAGCAAAAAAAAAAGTTTTCCCGCTTACTGACATCAAATTTTCCGGGGGTGTTTGCTCCGGGAGGAATGTCCCCCAGGACCACCCCTGAATTCTATGCTGATATTGATATTAGTATTAATAATAATAATGAAGAAAAATGCATTTTTGTTTAAGTCAGTATTTAATATTTAACGCGGTTAGCGATTGGTAGTATGGTCGTATTTCTTTTGGGTTTTTTGACAGAAATACATTTGAAAAAGCGACGTTATACGTATTTTCTAACTCAAAAATATTACGATTGTGGTCAACAATCGTTCGGGGACACGAACCGTTCCAAAGTTAAAATAAGACACTGATCCCTTTTTGTTAACCTATATACCGTAATTATTTAGATATTACAAAAAAAACGTTACAAGTTTTAAATCAACTGACAGTTCATAACTTTTTAAATCTACCTTGTACATGTACATATTTATTTCCTTGTGTAAAAAAGTTAACAAAATTACCCATTTTTGCGGAAAAATGAAAATAATACTCAAACAGCTACAAACTACAATAACGATTTTTTTTTGGTATTTTAAAGATAGTAAAGAAACAGCTTGTGCAAAAATTAAAGTAGCTAACTTTAGAAAGGCGATCTGACAATGTTTAATTTTCCTTACTTTGTGACTCACTCTGTATAATAACTGAAAAACTAAAAATTTGCAATATGCAGGAACATCTATAGTAGAATTGGTTTCTGATGTTGGATTTTTAAAATACCGTACCATTAAAGCTAAGCCAAGCCATAAAACCATTGGAGAACGTAAAAAAATAAACTTTGTGGTATTTTCGCTTTTTCGACCATTTCTAGTAGGAATTCTAATAAAAGATTTATTCTTCTAGATATGTCCTATACTTAAGTATTATTTTGATTATTAAGTAGTTTGGGTCCTTATGGTCAAAATGCCGTCCGAAAATGACCCTGTTTATTGCTTAAAAATAGCAACGGTACTACCTACAGCACACAGTTTCAATAGGCTTTAGAAGGTTATAGAGTCGCATAGATACCAAAAATTTCAGGTTGCTAACTTAATTACATTTTTTCTCGAAAAATGGCGATGGTACCTAAACGGTACAACCTACGATGTCCAATTTCAATAGGCTTGGAAAGGCTGTAGGAACCCTTAATTGTGTAAAGTTTTAAGTTAGCTAATTTAAAAAACGCACATTCTAAGCGCTTATAATAATACCGAATCCTCCTAGCAAGGCAACTTCCAATAACTTTCTATTCTTCTTTTGTTTTTTTTCGACAGCACAGCGCGCTTTTAAAACACCCGTTGAAAAAAATTGTCGTATAGCTATTAATATGTAATCTTTTATTGGTATTTAATTAATGTAAAAGCACTCTTGTGTGTATCACGGTGTTTTAAACTTTAAAATATCTTTCCCTTTAGCGCTATGTTACTTATTTTTCTAACAAAGTCGCGTATGTGTTTTGTTTCTACTGATTTAACAATTATCGAAACCATTAAAATAAGGTCATAATGTGGTGCATGTTTAGTTTTTGAAGAAAAATAGGTAGAAAAGGAATGGAATGCAATCATTTTTAGCAGACACTGTGGTATGTGCAAACAAAGTTTTTGAATATGTTTAAGTAGCTAGTAATTTGTTTTGAAGAAGTTAATAACTTAGGTTATACTGGCGCGTAAGCGACGTTGCCGGATAAAAAGCTACAAATATATGTGATAGAATTTAGTCGGAAGATCTGTCATCGGATACACTCATGCATAAAAATTATTAATGACTTGAAGAGGTGCCGTATGATACACTTTAATTTTCCATATGATTAAAGAAGAAAGAAAAAAAATTGTATTCTAATTTTTAATTGTTTCACAGATGCTGTTATTTCATCATTCCTATGATTTCCCTTTAACAAAAATGTAACATAAGCTATGGCTATTTCCAAAAATAATGGAATTATTGATCTCTAAATTATTGACTACATGCCAATTAAGAGTATTATTTGACAATGTAAAGGTTACAGAAAAAAACGGCAAGAAAGATTTACGCTGTTTACAAAATAATAATTGCAGTAAGCCTAGATTATTTTTTTAAACTTTTGGTATTATTATATATTTTTTGAAGAGAAAAGATTGAATTTCAAGACGTTATTACCCTATATCGGAAAATCGGCCAATTTTTTTGTGTTTTAATGGAATGTTGCAACCAAATGGCAAGGAGATGATAAGAAAAACTTTTAAAACATCTAAGTATTTCCGCAAAAAACGCATTTTTATACCTTTATTTCTTCTAAAGTTAAAGTAAGGTAGTACTACCGGTGTAAGAATTAATGTTCAGAAAATTATGAAATAAGCATACTGGTACTTCATAATAAGAATATCAAACAGTCAAATTTTTAAAGGTCTGCAGAGAACTGAAAAAAAGTTATAAATATTATAAAATAATTGTTTTTAACATTGATCCGTATGAGCATCCCAGATTTTATTTTACTTCAAAAAAACTGATGTTCAGATTTCAGTTGTATAAATTGTATCAACGGAAGAAAAAACAATTCTAAACATTTTGGCTAATTAAAATCCGACCATCAGAGCTTTTGATAGGAGATTGAGAAAAATATAATGGTAGTGGCGTGCAGTGCCATTCAAGGTAGGGTAGGCAAAATCAAAAAGACAATTTAAACTACTTACCATCTTTTTGTTTCTCTTCGAAGAAATCCAAAACTACACATTACTTTGTTAGGGCAGTCTTTTAACTCAAACAACTCGGTAAGAAAAGTAAAATTATCATGAAAAATTAAAAGGCGACTGTTTTCAAAACACGCACTATGCGCTATATTAAAAAAATACTTCTCTACAACTTCCAATAAAACTTATTTTTTATAAACTAGTTCAATTCGACGATCCTTTTTTAGAAATTCTGCAATAACATCATCGTAGAAAGTACCGCTGCGCTTTAAATCTTGTAAAAGGTCTTTTTCCAGGGAGATTATAGATAAGTTGCTCAATCTTTCTTGGCCTTGTGTATTGCGTAAATACGTATGAATACGTTTCAGTCCAGAAAATGAGCGTTCTGCTGATGCACTGCTGGCTGGTATTGTAACGATCAATTTAGCTAATTTTATTAATTGTGGAAAAACATCGCACAATTTTTTTCTTGACAAAATTGCACTATTTCATACGCACTTAACTTCTCGAATTCTGGCGAGGAATATAAACAATTTAATTCATTCTTGAGTCTGTCAAATTCAAAAACAGAACTATATTTTAATTTCAGTTGACTAAATATATCTTCCGGAAATTTTAACTTGAAATTTTTAAAGTGATCGGGATCTAATAAGCGAAAGAAAAATAATTGTCCTATTTCTTTATACCGATCTCTGATTTCACCTGAAATATTATCTACAATTTCTCTAAAAATACGCCTGTAATGCAAGTTTATATTTTCCACGTTTCTCTTTCTTTTGGGTTGTCCACAAAATTCAGCACATTTATCAAAAATCTTCTCATTTTCAGCAAAAAGTTCCTCCAAAAAGTTTTTAATTCTTCAATTTTATTTATACAGTAGCCAATGTCTGAAACTTTTGATTGTATTATGTTAAAAATTACGTCAGTTCGAGCAAAAATTTGATTAAAAATGTCCAAAAAATAATTGAATTCAAAATCCTGAAGGGCAGTTAAGTACATTCTAGCAGAAGAAAGCGTCTCAGGGTCCCAGTTTGACTGATTTTCGTCCATATGTGTAAACAAATTTATAAGATTTTGAAGTTCAGAAGATATAACATTAACTGTTCTTGAATGGTAAGCCCAACGTGTTTGTACGACCCTAGGCAACTTTTTCGAACAGAACTGGTTGTAGAAATCAGATCTTTTTGTACTGGTATGGAAGAATGTAGCTAGACTTTTAACGGTTCCAAAAAATGTTTAGTTTCTGAAATCCGCTCGCTTGACTTCGATAAAACTATATTCAAAATGTGCGCACTACACCACACATACATAGCATCTGGGCATACTTCACGCACTTTTTTCTGAACGCCATTTTTATATGAAGACAAAACAGCAGCTCCATCATAGGTCTGAGCTATTAGCTTATGGATACATTTGTAATCCGTTAAAATATCTATGATAATTTTTGATAGCGCATCTGCAGTGCGATCCGAGCTTACATTCATGAAACATAAAAAACGATCGACAATTTCATTTGAATCAGTAAAATACCTTAAAATAACACAAAGCTGTTCTCTTCCGCTAACATCTGGGGTTTCGTCGACCATTATAGCAACGAAATCCGTTTCCTCTACTTCAAGACGTATTTTTCTATTAATCACAGCACTAATTGCAGAAATTAAGTCATTTTGTATGTGATTTGAAAGGCCACTGAATGCACTCCTATTTTCACTCTGACTAACTAACTGCAAGTGGTCTTCCAGGACACCATCGTAACTTGCAAGAAGTTTTACACATTCTACAAAATTACCTTGGTTGGAATTGAAAGCATCGACCACTTCTGTGTGGCCCCGAAATGCAAGCTCCTGTTTTCCCAAAAACACGTAATATCAATGAGTCTACGTATTATGTTCCTGTTTCTATCTACTTTAGCATTATGTAGGTCAATCGTCTCTTTAAAACTACGAGAAATACAAATTTCTATACGATTTTGTCCAAAATTAGCCAAAGCAAGAGCCGATGTTAAATGACTTCCTGACTGATCATGCTTTTTGGCTGCGTTTGTCAGATTATTCAAGTCTGCATAGCCCGTATGAGTCCACACATTTTTGTCTTTACTAAATAATAAGCAGGGCCAACAAAACAGTTTGTTCACATGCTTACATCCTGTGAGCCACCTGAAACTATCGTAAATTTTCACGTTAAAATACCTTTTAAAATTTTTTCTCTGATGCACTATATTAAGTAATGGTGTTGGACGTCCTACAGATATTACATTTGCCTTCTTTTCAAATGTCTCCGAACTAAACGAAACTGTTTTGAACCGTAGTACACAATTTTCATTTTCCGCACACTCGCACTGCATTGTTTTCGTTTATTTTTACTAAAACACTCAACCAGAACAGGCTACAAAATTTCAATTATTTAAATTACGTATAAAAGTAAAAACCACCTAATAGGTTATCCACAAAAGATCCCCACAGGTTATCTTAAACGGCGGGCGCTTTCCGCTCTGTCATTGTTCCAGACTGTTTTCTGCGTTGCCAGATCAGAATCTGATTGAACATAATATTCTTGACAGAAAAAGAACACGATTGATGTCATGGAGGATAATAATATATCACTGCTTATAGAAAGGCACAACTCCAATTTCAAATTAATACTAATGTAATAATTATTATTACATAATATTCCTATTTCTCATTAATGGTTTCTGCCTGACCTGGCAACACTGAATCCAGCACGATCTGCTACGTCCTTGTATTCGGCATCAAGACAAACGCAACGCAACTCGTTCTATCTCTGTCATAAACATGGCCAAATCCCGTGCCGTACGCGTACTAGAAATAAATGTGCAGCCTTTATTTCTGCATTTGAGCTAATAGTAAATTTATGAAGCCGCCTTCGTCGCGATCTTATGGAGCGCCTACATGAGTTATATCAATATCACGCATACCTACTGTTTTTAGTGGCCGAAATTGATTGTTATTGATTTTATGTACCCGGTAAAAGAGAAATAAGTAAATTAGATTATTATGATTTTACAGTTATTCATAATATTATGTACAAGAGTATGTTATTTTCATTTATGAAAATTGAAGTGGTTAATCAGTTTTTCTTAGGGTAGGCAACGCCTTTTGCTTACATTATATGCCCGCCATGGGTGGTTTAGAGGTTTTATTAGTAAATAAACAACAATTAAAAACCAATCACTTGTTTAAAGATGCTTGTGCAGTAGATTTTTGCGTATGATTTCTATTGTTTTTACACAGCGTTGCCAAATATAAATACCACGGTAGTCAAATAACCTTAAGCACTCATTTGACTCTTGTGGTATCGGTAGAACTACCGTAAAGCATCTGTGAAAAAAATAGAATACAAAAAATTTCACATATTTTTTTTTGATAAACTTGATTGTTTCGTCAAAAAAAAATGGAAAAAAAATTAAAAAATATGATAAATTTTATTTCAAAATTAAATAACTTTAAAACGCGTCGGCTTATCAAAAAGTTATAAAAAAGGTTTTTGTAAATCGTTTAATTTTATACAAGAAAATATTTTAGTCTAGCCTTTTTGATTTTTTTATCTTTGTGGCATTTCACGAAGGCTTATGCCTAAATACCAAAGTAACGAGAGTGCCGGGCTATTGGATGTTTAACCCATTTTTTACCCTGTTCCGTCAACATTTTCCAAGCACTGAAACATACAGTTTTGCATTTTACAGCACCTTTTAGACAACGCGGTAGTGCCCCACGGACGTTATTTTTTTAAATAACTACTACCTCGAATTTGCAGAATACTACACAGAGGCTTTGCCATTACCATCTGTGAGGTGACGAGCTATTAAAAATCTGTGGAGGGATCGAGATTTAAACCTGGATCGCTGCGGTGAGAGGCTGATACGTTAGCCCCTACACCATGCTCGCCACGATAAATTGATAAACCATTTAAAAGTTATAAACTTAAAAAAGCAAACCTCTTCATGTTAATCCTATGGGAAATTAAAATGTATTATGCGGCATCTCTTAACATTAATATTAAGGGCTGTGCCTTTTACAGGATTTTTTCAACATTTCCAACAATATTTTAGATGTAATTGGGGAAAAAATAGTCGTTTTTTTAATCAGTCTAATATTTATAACAAATTTTAATTTAGTATTTATACAAGAAATGTAAACAAATAATATCAGAGCAACAATTCAACCGTTTTGGCTAGTTGGTATTGTGTCCAATAATTATTAAAGATAAAAGTATCTCTGTTTCTATATGTCTTTTCTATTAATACTTATGTAAAAACAAGACTAAAGCATTACCTGCAGTCTTATTAACTCCTGTCGTTTTTCTTCAAGTTCCTTTTCTTCCTGTTCCTTCGTGGCGGCCCATGTTGCCTTTTCTACACTTAATTTATCTTGTAAATTGCGCAGCTCTTCTAGTTGTTGATTGTGACGGTATTGTTTATCACCTCCCTTTACATTGACCATTTGCGCTTGCAAGCTGAAAGAACAATGAATAACATTTAGCAGCTCTTTTTAAACACATTTAAACTTTACCAAACTATTTTAGCTTTGTTTCGCATAACAAAAAGTTATAACTAGTTTTCACGTTTTCTGTCAAAAAACCGTTTATACTACACGAAACAAAACGTTCGAATAGGATAAAAGAAAATGCAAGTATGACAAATATATGCCATTTTATAAGGCATTTTTCGTTGGCTAACAAAAGAAAGACAAAGTGAGGTCGAAAATTATAACTAGTTTGACTAAATGCCCTACTAAACAAATATTTTACTGTATTTTGTTAAAGACTTCAATAAATGCTAAAAACACGATAATTTTGTCTTTGTTTTTATGAAGCAGATTAAAAATAACATTTATAAAAGAGTTCTCTGTGCAAAACCATTTACCTATATATGTATGTAAGTAAATAACAATTTTTTAATATACCAATTAAAATGTGTTTTCCTTATTTACAAATTGTGTTTATATGTTACCTTTTTTACTAATTTTTTTGTGTTTTTCAAGCATATTAAAAAAAAAAGATATTTTTCTAGTCAAAATTGTTTATATTTGACTTATATTGTTTTAAAACTTGGTATTCTTTACCCTTTTAAACTCGTTTGGCTGATATCTACTATGGGACCTTATTTCTTTTTTAATTTGGAAGAAACCCGCAGAGGACTGGATCTATCATGTTTTCAAGTCAAAATAATATGTATCTTAGTTTTCATTGCACACCAGTTTGTTTACACAGCTCTTGTGATTTAAGAACCATATTTAGTTTAACTGTTCCAGTTTACGCAACCAAAAATCTTTACAACTTTATATGCCAACGTCAATATTACTCAATATATAGAGACTTTGGTGCAAAAATCGTACAAGTTCAAAACATATTAACGTCGCTATTAGAATTTTAAACATTGCTGACGACATATTTTGAGGCAAAAACCGGACAAGTCCTAAACATATTAACGTTGCCATAAGAATTTTGGACATAGTCGACGACGTAGTTTGGAGCAAAAAGGAAACAAGTTCAATATTGTGTGATTTTTGCAATAAATGTTGAAATTATCTACGGCTTGGATATACCACGCGGGAAACATCTGCTGCAAACTAACAGTTGAGTGTGTAGTCTAATGGTTTTATTTGTTGAAATCCAAAGGAAAATTTGCCTTGTTGATATTACTCAGAATATTATTACGGTCTTTACCAAACATTTTAAGCCCATATTTATAGCTTTCTAATATACAAACTTCTAAAAACAAAATCTTTAATCTTGCTATTTCAAATTGAATTGTGTGAGTCGACGGTTCTTCCAGCATATAGCACATTTTTACTAAAAACTGAAAATATTTTGTCATTGTTACCAAATATGCAGAACTTTTTTCATAACATTCAACAAAATAAAATAAAAGATGATAGAGTTTTAGCACAAAAATATGTTCCAAAAGCTAATAATATTTTAGACAAAGATACTGAAATCTTAAAAATATCGGAAATTCAGAAGAACCCGTCAACGACTTAAACTCCCTTTTTATGCTATAACCATTTTAATGTGAGTTAATTTTAAATAAAAATATATTTTTATAACATTTTGTGGCTTATTTGGACAAAACTTGCACGGATCCAAATTTTTAAAAATTTTATCCACCTTTATTTTTTAAAAAGAGTCTTAATAAACCAAATAGTAGAGCCTCTAAGAACTATAAATACAAGAAAAAAACATTAATTATACTTTATATGCTAAGCAGTTTTCTTTGAATTAACAACAACTTTAAAATATGGACTTGCCCGGATTTTGCCCCAGTCTTTATATTTAACCTACCTTCCATTCGTTGTCATTAGCTGTGAGATAATACACAATAAAGTGTAGACATAATGACTCAGTTGTATGGCCGCATACTGCTGCTCACGACCTAATGAAAGCAATGCAGTTGCATCTCCAGGCGCTCCCAACTGTTGCTGCGGCGGATTACCAGGACTAGCTGCCGGAGGAGGTTGGGATTGTAATTGTTGCTGTATTTGTTTTTGGACCTGTCGCGTCGCTTGTTGGTTTTCATTACTTACATTTAAAGAAGAGCCGTTGAATAACGGTCTTCCCGATATCACACAATTTCTATAAGGCAACCGTTCCTAAAACAATATAAATGGTAAACTTAAATTTGTCTAAGTTGCACTGGAACATTTTTTATATGTGGTTGTGTTTAAATATCATCATGGAAATGCGCGGTTAAACATAAATAAAAATAATAAATCTTTTATTTCTCAACCATGACTTCAAATTATATGTAACAAAAAAGATATATTTTTTCCTGTATGATAAAATTCATTCATAATTCGATGGCTTTCAAAAGATACTAACAAACAGTCTTGAATCTCCAGGCATCAAATTTTCAAAATCGGGTGTAGTAACAGGGGTGGTGCCTGAGGTACTTTGCTGTAGCTTTTTCCCCATAAGTTTTAAGGGAGCCTGATTATTGTCAAAGCCACCGAAAGTCTCAGCTCGCTTAGGAAGAATGGGAGAAACATATGCTTCACTTTGGTGTTCTCCAGCGGAACTGACACTCCTCGATAAGTTTGTTCCAGTGGCATACAACGAGCTGGCTAGCTGACTAACTTCCTACAAAAAAAAACTAAATAAATAAGGGCTACTATAATAAACTAGTGAAAAAATTAAAGGATACAAAAAACTCCAAATTTGTTGACGTTTTTCTAGTGGCTGTATTTCGCTGAAAAATGATCGTACCAAAATTAAAAAAGAAAAAGCATTTAAAAGCTTAAAGTTTTTAGTTTTAAGATCCTATGGTAAAAAAATTCAAGCTCCGTGTACCGCGCAATCCTAATGAATACCAAAAAGATTTGTTTTTGAAAATTTTTAGGTCCTTTTTTTTGGTCTAAAAACTTGGAAAAACTTTTTTTAACGTAACCACTATATGGAGCGGATAACTTGTTTATTTAGCTTTAATTTTCTTTTTTAAAAGTTGGATACGATCACTTCTCGCTGAGATATTAAACTTTGAAGGAAAAAGGACCTTTTGTCTTTGAACCATCAATATCTCAGCAACCGCTGATTGCACAAGAAAATTAAGGAGAGTTTTAAAATCTTGAATAAACACTCTACAAAAGTCGGCTATGGTTTAAAAACACAAATGTTTTTCAATTTTTTACGTTAATTTGAAGAATCAAGAAAAAAGGGCTTTTTGTGGCTTTTGGGCTAATCAGGCGCTAAATTGAAAATATCGAGAAAACCAATAATGTTAAGTGTACCCTTTACAGCTCAATATGCCTACAAAAACTCCATAAAGTTTCAATTCATCGAGCCAATATATATATTTTTTTCGATCGAATTTTTAAAAAAAGAATTAAAGGATTGAAAATTTAACTCAATGCAACAAAAAGTTTTAAAGTTTTTATGCATTTTTATTGATAAAAGTGTTAAAATTTAGGGGGAAAAATTTCATTTTTTGCCAAAAACCATAGCCGATTTTCGTGGAGTGTGTGTTTAAGATTTTAAAACTCTCCCTAATTTTCTTGTGCAATCAGCGGTTGCTGAGATATTAATGGTTAAAGACAAAAGGTCCTTTCTCGTTCAAAGTTCAATATCTCAGCAAGAAGTGGTCATATCAAACTTTTAAAAAAAGAAAAATAATTAATTAACATATGCCCCAAACGTCTTAGTTTTTGAATTACGAGATGTCAATTTTTTAATTTTTTTTATAATAAGATTTATACCAATTCACATATTTTTAAATAATTTGAAGGACGCCTTATATTCATCAGAAATCATTTTTTGGTATACAACGAAAAAATTTTTTTAGCACTGTCTTCCATAAAAGGTGTCAGGTAAATGAGGAGGTGATCTGCAAACCGCAGTTTTTAACAAAATCAACAAAACCGAGTTATGTATGGAATATTATATTTTAAATAGTGTTCCATGGCCAAATTAGAGATTTTCTTAAGTAACTCTACAGTGTGTCCAAGATAAGGATCCTAAGCATGGGAATCTCAGTACCTATTGGAGATACAGCTTAGGTTAAATTAGAAAAAAGTTGTGTTTTTTAAAGCTTATTTACATGCCGTTTAACAACTTTAAAAAATTTCATGGCCTGCTGAGATATTTGGCAAAAACGAAAATTTGACTATATCGTTTTAATTTTTTCTGACTTTATTTGAAGAGATATAAAAACTAATAACACTTTTTCATTGGCACTTTTTAACTACTACAGGATGGTATTTTTAGATTTTATACCCGACGTTTCGTTTTCAAGAAACCATCATTAACTTTATTTTTTATATGGCTCGAAAAAAAAGTACACCCTGTATCTGATCCCATTTTTTATTACAAATTCAACGATGTATCACATGTCATATTTTAATTTTTAGTTAAAAGAAAAATTGCATTTTTTCTATTTTTTTAAAGGTATTTTTAAGTAAGCCTTGCAAACAAATGCTTGGATGTTAAGGAGATGCCGTAGCACGTTAAATGAGCTAAAACGCGATTCGCTGCCGTTTTTAAAATATTTGTTTGAGAAAAAAGTTGTATATTGAAAAGTTTCTTAAAATTAGATTATCGGAAAGTTGGTTATTTTTACGGTTTTGTAATTATGGGAAATTTAATGTGTTAATTATTACCATTACCAAAAATCAATTAACTTTCCGATAATCTTTGGATCATTTTAAGAAACTTTTCTATGTACAACTTTTCTCAAAACAAATATTTAAAAACGGCAGCGAATCGCGTTTTAGCTAATTTAACGTGCCACGGCATCCCCTTAACATCCAAGCATTTGTTGAATTACTAAAACTACCTGTTGCCGTATCTCTAACATAATTAAATATCATTATAAAATTATATTTGTCGTTATTACCCTGTTTATCGAGTTATTGTTTTTAGAGCAATTAATTGTTCTTATTGTTACTGTTGTCTCTATTATTGTTTATTGGTAAATAGCTAATATCTTATTGTATTATTACGGTTGAATATGCAGGATGGCCATTATAGCCATGAAGATAAGTTTGACATGCCAACATGCTACATTTTGTGCTGCAAAAATAAATGAAGGTATCATTTCTGTAGTTAATGAATTATGGTAAATACATGGACATGGTATTTTAGTTCCTAAAATTCCACACCACATATTAAACCCAAAACGTTCTTGATGTTTCGACATTTTCTTAACACGCGGATTTTGTTGAGCCTAGTAATGCGTATTGCGACGGTTGAAGATACCATGATTAGTGACCATACTTTCGTCGAACCATTTTATTTTAAAGAAATTTAATTTTTTTTACGCGCGTGTATACCACTCGCAAAAATATCGGCGCGTTGGCAAACCTTGAATTTATAGGGGTGATATCTATTTTTACGCAAAAGAAATTGAGCAGTGGTTTTAGCTACTCCTACATTTTGTTTAATTTGCCAAGTTGACAAATACTATTTT
This sequence comes from Listronotus bonariensis, assembly GCA_014170235.1. Taxonomy (NCBI): domain Eukaryota; kingdom Metazoa; phylum Arthropoda; class Insecta; order Coleoptera; family Curculionidae; genus Listronotus; species Listronotus bonariensis. The sequence continues at coordinate 53,958 of JACEGR010001299.1, forward strand.
ATAATGATATTAAATTGTGTTACAGATACGGTAACAGGTATTAACGTCCAAGCATTTGTTTGCAAGGCCTACTTAAAAATAACTTTAAAAAAATAGAAAAAATGCAATTTTTCTTTTAACTTAAAATTAAAATATGACATGTGATACATTGTTGTGTACTTTTTTCGAGCCATATAAAAAAATAAAGTTAATGATGGTTTCTTGAAAACGAAACGTCGGGTATAAAATCTAAAAATACCATCATGTAGCAGCTAAAAAGTGCCAATGAAAAAGTGTTATTAGTTTTTTGATATCTCTTCAAATAAAGTCAGAAAAAAATAAAATCGCTAAAGTCAAATTTTTGTTTTTGCCAAATATCTCAGCAGGCCATGAAATTTTTTAAAGTTTTTAAACGGCATGTAAATAAGCTTTAAAAAACACAACTTTTCCTAATTTAACCGAAGCTGTATCTAGGTAGGTAATGAGATTCCCATGCTTAGGATCCTTATCTTGGACACACTGTATACATTCTATCCCAGCTTCTTAAAAGTATTTGACATTTTATTCAAGTGCGCAACAAAAGCCTGTTTTTCTTAAAATAATCTCTTATGCAAAAACTGCGGTTTGCAGATCACCTCCTCATATATTTTTTAATACAATTTTTTTTAATTTTCAATTAGTTTGGAACAAATTTGATTTTTGGCTATGGTCAAATCCCTATCTAATTAAAGAATGAATAATAAAGGTAACTTTTTACTGCTAAATGCGATGCGAAATGACAATGCCGAGAAATCGCTTTTATTTATTTACACGAAAACCGTACAACAAATTTAAAAAGTCAGGAGATCTTTGTTCCAAACTAAATGGAAATTTTAAAAATATTTTTATTTTCAAAAATGCAGTGGCGTACCATTTTTTTCTTAGAAAATATTTACCTTAGACCCCGCATGGACAAAATTGGTAATTTTTTTGTATGCTAAAAAAATTTTTCTTATCCAAATGGTGTCCCCCCAATTTTTTTACAAATATCTGAATTGGTATAAAAGTTATTACAAAAAAACATTATTTAAAAAAAAATTAACACCTCGTGGTTCAAAAACTAAGACGTTTAGTATAACCGTCGGTTTAAAGGTAAAACTCACCAAGTGACATTTTATGGTTTAGGGAATAACTACGCTTTTTTATAAAATTTGAAAAGAAAAGATAAACCATTTTTTATGTATAATATTTCAATGAAGATTTATGGATGTCATAAGTGTAACTAATAAATTATGTTTACAAAAAACCTTTAACTATAAATAACTTAAAAATGTCCAAAAATTTCTTTAACAAAATGTACTTAGTGACTTTTACCTTTAAACCGACGATACGTTTATATAATAAAGTTTTTTTTCTAATTTTCATTTTAAAATCACCCGTTAAATTTTGTCAGTGAACACCCAGTATTTGGAGTGTAGTAAAAAAACTGGAATTAACAATATACATCAATAATAAGTTCATGTTTCTTACCTGCACAGCTGTCAAAACTTCTTTCCACATTTGACCAGTGTCGGCACTCTCACTGACTAAGTGCCTATAGGAAGGAGGAGAAGGTGGCTCTAGTCCAGAGGCAGCTAAGAGTTTTAGCTGTAAGGACATCTTTTCCTCCAATAGTAATGCCTGCTCTATATCGTTCTGTCTCAACAATGCTGTAAAATATATATTACTTTGAGAACACAATCTATACCCAATTTATATAATGCATAATAATGTTTCAAACAACTGAAATGATATCATGCTTGTTTTGAGGAACTAGCATTAAAATGGGCAATTTATTGGGTTAAAAAGCAACAAAGGGTTACAAAGTCTACACTACCAATTAAATTATCTATAGCTTAAAAGTGTTCCAAAATATTAAAACGTCTTCAACACTTAACTTAAACCAATATAACGCTGCAGAAAATTGTTGATACACAGGTTAGTTCAAGAAATATTATCTAGGGTGTTATACCGGGTCTCAAGAAATTTATTAGACAAGCCATAACTTCTAGAGTATTTGACATATCATAATAAGACTTGGTATAAGTAAATGGTATGGAAAGAGAACAGTTTTTGCATATTTGTCACTTTTCAGTCGCGTTCAGTTTACCCGAAATGGCTTCAATTTTGAATTTTTAAATGGAACACTTATGTATACTTTATTATTTTTGGTTTTCTGAGACAATTCTAAATCAGAATGTGACATTTATAAAATGTTTTTGAGCCTACTTAATATTTTTAAAGTTATTTTTATTATTGCATCTAGGCGACCATGATTGGACGCAAATTAATCTTAGGACCCCAGGTGATGTCGGAGAAATACCATCGCAAAGTTTTAGTGACTAGTATAAAAGATAGGAATAACACAAGTTGGCCAATTGACAATTTCGCGCCTAACTATTATTTATTTTTTAAATGTACAGCCTTTTTAGACAAGACTTTCGAGAATAGGCACTATTCTTACGAATGTAACGTTAACCATTTGTACTTGTGTATCGATACAAGTCAAGTAGTTTAGAATATGCAGTTTGATCATGTAGCAAAGCTCGAAACTGTAATATTACAAATAGCTCTGATAAATATAGTAGACGTAGAAAACTTTTCAAAATATCTCATTTCTATTTAGAATGGACTATCACAAAGTAACGAACAAGTTAATCCAGTATTTACAAGGGTTTTTTTATAAAAGTATCAAGCTTTGAGTCTCATTTTCAGTTAAACAGGAAGTAAACCGAACACTGGAAAATATGTGAATGAACTCTCGTATCCATACCATTTACCTATTCCAAGTCTCATTTTGATATGTATTTAAAGCAATGGTTTGTCTAGTAGATTCGTTAACACTTAGTATAATTGATTCATAATGTAGTACGCAAAACGTGTCCATTTGTGACTTGTACCTGTCCGTTTCTAATGATCTATTACATTTATGTCAGCCTCCTAATCACATTTCACCATGTAAGGCAACTGCTTCTACCACCCTTTAGATATTATTGAATTGAATAATTCATTGCTTTAATTGGTAAAAAATATTTGTAAGGTAAGTAAATAAAATATGTTTGTACGTAAATGCAAACTAAGCCAAATCTAAATAAATTATATTGTTAATTGCCACTCTATACAGTGTGATCCATTAAGTGCGCAACAAATGGAAAACTTTTTGTTTGCAATTTATTTTAAAAAATATTTTTTTATAAAAGGTAGGGCATGGTCTTAAACTATTTTCGCAGTTAAACTATATATATATATATAATATATATATATATATATATATATGGAAAATTTTGAATGAACTCTATATAATACAATTTTTTATTCCTGGGCTTAATATTTTTTTAAAGCAGATACAACTAATCCAAACAGCAAAAACTTTCCGATGAGCAATCCACCATATAAGTAAAGCACGGGTCTCGCCATGCTTTATGTCCGCTCCACAGCTTAACCACTGTTTGGTAGTGTATGCCCAGCCCTGCAGCAAGGTCAAGAAATAGTGTGAACGCATGCTTTACTTATATGGTGGATTGCTCTTTTAAACAAATTAATTAAAATAGAAGCAAAGTTGTAAAATTAAACTGTATATATTTTTATATTTGTATCTAACGACTAACTTTTAGTTTGTTGCAAGAAAATTTATTAGGAGAAATATAAGAGGAGAATTTAGTAAATATGCGTTTGAATAAGGAAAATATACTATTATTATTAATGCACTTTTATTTAAAATTTCGAAATAATACCCTCGGCAAGGGTTTTATTTAGGACTTTCATTGCCAAGAATTTTCGAATAAAAGAATATTACAGAAATAAATTTCAAGAAAATGGAAAATAAAAAATAATAATGTATGCATATACCATTTCTAGTTAGAACATTTTTTTTTTTAATTCCTATGAAAGTGTAAAATAGGTAATTCATAATTAAAAAATAAATAAATAAAAATTTAAATAGACGGCCATGACTTGGCACTTATAGGATTCACTTTTTATTATAAACTTTTTTTTACCATTTTGATATAGTTTTAAAAATAAAATAAGTTTAAGTTATAGTTTTTTACCCACTCTGTAAACCATAGAACTTTCAATAAAACTTATTACTGCAAATATAGTTTAAGACTGTGCACTAACTGATATAATAATTTTTTTTTAAATTGCCAATAAAAAGTTGTTGTACACCTAATGGACGACAATGTATAAGGCTTCAATCCCAAATTTAGATATTTTAAAGTGCACTTACACTAACCGCGTTTTACTACCCTTAAAGCTACAAACAAAGTTGGTAATTCTAAAACACATATCTCTAAAATCGATCCTACTGTAATAAAAATAAATTTGCTTTACTTATGATTAAGGATTTTATTCAATGAAAATAGAAAATGTTTGCCGATGACAAGGTACATATATTTGAAAATGGATACAATACCACATCATAATTAAAAATCACTCAATATTAAACTTTATATAACGGTAGTAATTAGCTGAAAAAAAATTACGCTCACATTTTGCAGTTCTGTCATACGATAAAGTTTACGTGCAATAAATTATTATCTTAATTTACCTGTGCTTAGCATAAGATTACAAACGAATAATTTTATTGGTATTATTTACAAGTAAACCAGCAAAAATCTATAGGACTCACCCTAAAAATAAACTGCACGCACCCCAAAAATCGACTACTTACTAATCTCAAAATACATTTTTGCCATTTTTGTAATGTTGGGATAACCTAAAATCACATGCTCATAAATGCCATTGAGTTTTTACCGATTGAACCCAGTGCAAAGTGACAAAGTGGGAAACTGTCAATTGTAGCTGTTAGTTCGACATCTATTTTCATAAGAATTACACCCAGGTATTTGCATTGCCACAAGAAAGTGTAATAAAAAGCTGTATTCTTTTTAGAGTAGATTAGTGAACCAAGTAAGGGAAGTAAAAGTAATAGCATTCTTTTAAATCTTATATGGCTAATTTCATTTTGAATAAGTAATAAAAGTGTTTGCTGTTGCACATTTGATTTTGGACACGCCGCGCCGGTTTATAAAATTTTGTATGTTTTGATTCCGATTTAATATTACTTTCGTTCAGTAGCGTAGCTAGGCGTAGACAGTGTAGGCCTACGGCATCTCGCCTGGAAAGCCTCGAGGCTATAGGAGGCTGTGAAGTGTACACTAGTGGAAAAAAATTAAAGGATACAAAAAAAACATCCAAATTTTTGGAGGTTTTTCACGTGGCTGTAATTTGCTAAAAAATGGTTGTAATAAAATTAAAACAAAAAATTAAAGCCAAAGTGTTTAGATTTAAGATCTTAGGGTGATGATTTTTTTTAAGCAACGCGCAATTCTAATAAATTCCGAAAAAAATAGAATTTTTTCGGTTATTATTTGTTGGGTTTACGAACTTGAATTTTTAACCACTATATGGATCAAATAACTGGTTTATTCAGCCTAAATTTGCTTTTACTTATGATAAACAGTGAGAATTCTTTGAAAGAATATAGCTACGCTAACGTAGGAAAAATGGTTGTTTGATTAATAGATGTGTTTAAACTTTTTGACGTTATTGTTTTAGATGATCACGGGTTGCTAATTTTAAGTTTTATGATGTTTTACAATAAATGTTGGCAAAAATAATAATAAATTATGTTATAAAACTAATTCTACTTTACATATTAAAATTCAAATTAATGATTAAAATAAAAACGAGTCTCACAGAACAACTTTATTAAAAAACAAAATTGTTAAACTTAACACATTTTAAACAGATCGAGTTTCAGGTGGTCGAGAAAAATCATTAGGATATAAGGTAGAAACTAAATTAAAATTTGGATTTTTATAGATGGTGTGATCATATTTTAAGGTAGTTGTCGTAGTATAGTAGTAACGTCAAAAAATTCTATATTTTTGTGTATGTATTAAAGACATTATATATGTATAGTACAACTGCCCTTAAAATTTAAAGTGGAATAATCACTTAGAATCTGAAATAAATTCAATTAAAAATTGGATATTTAACATGGATACCATACCTTTTTTGTAGTTCTGAATCCGTTTCTTAGTCATAAGGAACTTATAACTGTCAGTTGTTTTCAAAAAGTCTTTTAATAGATTGGTTATAACTTATTATAAGTTAAAACAAATAAAAATGTTTTTACCATCTAATTGTTAATAAAAAATGTTTAAAGTTGAACATACTAGCGAGTCGGAGAGAAACAACTTGGCATCGCTGTAAGCAAATTTAGATATTATTTACGCGGTAAATTAAAAGGATAAACATATAAATACAAAACACTGTATATTTACGGATCGATCTATACTATACATCGATTCAGTCTCCAATAAATCTATTAGTGGTGTATAAGCAATGTTGCTGGTTCGAAACTATCATATGAATTTTGTATGAGTAACGCCTTGCATACAAATTCTGGACCACTTAGCTACAATCTCGTGTACTTTTACGGCGCGCACAATCTACATTTTTCTGACATTGTATTACGACAACCACCTTAAGATAGTTTTTCTGGGTTTTGCGACAATGCAAACAAGCCTGAATAAAACTTATTTTGACCTCGAAAAGTTGTATCTTACAAATATGACACTACATGTATATCGCTTATGGTAAAAACTCAACTGATGAAACTTTAAACTACTTCATAATAGCATTAGGTCAGTTGGATTGCATGCAGTAACCTTTTAATCTTTTGTTACCTTCGATGTCCGAGTCTGCTTCTGTTCAGCAACAGAGCAAGACAAAATAATATACACTAACTGTTTAGTAAAGAATGGGATTTTTGTGATTTGATTGATTAAGTTTACATGCAAGAGGTATATTTACATAATTTACATTGACTCGCAGAAAGTTAATATTAAAATATTATTATTTATATTGTTCGTAAAATATTCTGCAAAAATACACATATGGGAAGGTTTTTTACTGTTCTGTCATATATGCAATGGAAAAGAAAAATTTAAAATGTTTTTCAGGCGTGTTATTAGTAACGGAAAAATCATATTTTAAAAAAGTGTGACTTTCAAAAGAACATAAAGTCCAAATGAAATCAAAGTACATAATTTTTCTTGTAAAACTCCAGGTTCTGTTAGATGATTTAGTTATGGATATACTACACTCCTCAAAAGAATTATCGCATATGCTCGATTTCTTCCATAAGCTTCAATACAAAAATGCTTTCATTTAAATGGCCATATCTCTTTTAATTATTAAGTTATCAAGGCAAATAAAAAAGAGAATGTTAAGGAAAGGTGGAGCTATAACTTTATCGTAACCGTTGTTATTTACTGTTACCAATACATCCTACGGGGCGATAAAACTTTTTGAAAAAAATAATAATTTTTAACCGGCCTGTATAATGTGCTATTAATTGGGACGAATATCATTTGTAAATAAATTATACCCTTACTCATTTCTGATATTTTATAATCACAAATTTGATTACTCCCTTTCAACAGCACATCATACAGGGCAATTAAAAATTTTTTTTTTTGTTTTTTAATTTTATCACCCCGTAGGATGTATTGGTAACAGTAAATAACAACGGTTACGATAAAGTTATAGCTCCACCTTTCCTTAACATTTTCTTTTTGAATTGTCTTGACAACTTAATAATTAAAAGAGATATGGCCATTTAAATGAAAGCATTTTTGTATTGAAGCTTATGGAAGAAATCGAGCATATGCGATAATTCTTTTGAGGAGTGTACTATATAATTTTGATGGATGTGACTTTTGACATACACATTATTTTTTCTTGTTATTCTAGACAAATATGTCAGGCAGTGAACAGCCAAAAAACATGTTTTTTTACATTTTTTATTTGTGTATAATCTTTTGGTCACCTCAAGAAGGATAAAAGAACATAAAGTCCAAATGAAGTCAAAGTACATAGTTTTTCTTGTAAAACTCCAGGTTCTGTTAGATGATTTAGTTATGGATATACTACTATATAATTTTGATGGATGTGACTGTTGACATACACATTATTTTTTTTTTTGTTATTCTAGACAAATATGTCAGGCAGTGAACAGCCAAAAAAACATGTTTTTTTACATTTTTTATTTGTGTATATATCTTTTGGTCCTGTTAGATGATTTAGTTATAGATATGCTACTATATAATTTTGATGGATGTGACTGTTGACATACACATTTTTTTGTTATTCTAGACAAATATGTCAGGCAGTGAACAGCCAAAAAAACATGTTTTTTTACATTTTTTATTTGTGTATTATCTTTTGGTCACCTCAAGAAGTATAAAAAAACATAAATTTGACATTTAGAATAAATTTTAATAAAACTTAATTATGCTATATAAAAACACATTGTTGCGTATATTTTCAGCATTTTTGGTAATTCTGTATATTACACTTAAAACTGGGCATCATCAGAATTGAATTTTGTCTTTGAAAAGATCAGAAAAATATTTTTTTCCATACATTTGATTCATTTTAAGCAGATTACTGAACATGTAAAAACATATACAGGGTGTCCAAGAATATGTTCGCAATCTTTCAGATTCATATAGAACACATGAAAAATAATGTGTCGAGTTCCTATAATTTTTTTACTAAAGCCCTTCCTTACAGAGATATGTGATCCTAGAGGACGCCGCTGAAAATCGGGTTTCTTGAATATCTTTAATAGGGCTTGGTATAATAAAATAATTTTTTAATATGATAAATACAAGCTAAAAAAGGTACTCCTCTTTGATGTCGATATATTTAAGAGTTTTCGACAAAAACAAGTTTTTGTTTAGTGGGGACATATTTAGGTTTACTTCTAACTTTTATAAACTTATGTATGTACGCAAACAGAGATGGATATTTACCTTGTGTGCACATTTCACTATCAGAAATGTGCTCAAAAACATTTTTTTTTATTACGAGTACCAACAACATACCATACAAAAACCAAATTCTTGACGATTTTTGATATAAAAATCAAAAATACCTATAAAGTGTAATACATCCATTTTAAAGGGAAAAACGTTTTTTAAAAATGTGCAAAAAAAAACAAAATGGTCGCCATTAGAAAAACGAAAGTTGATGATGTTATCTGAAAATCGAAATGTAGAAATTAAAATCTGAATACAGAAATGCATTGCTCTTAGATAGTTGCCCTAATAATGTTTTTACAGATTTCAAAAATTATTTGAAATAAAGAAAACTACAGCATTTTATCTAAAATGCACATTTTAAGTTTTTTCAAAATTACTTAAAAACCAAACCAGATACAGCCGTTATCAAAACGGCATCAGATTAACCTGTGAATGGCCCGCAACTTTCCCCATTTAACCGTCTTTCCATCTCTTATAGTTTCCAATATCCCAATACATTCCCTACCAATTTTGGACACACTGTTTTACTACATTAGTATATTTCTCTTTTTGTACCACATGAGAGTAATAAAAAAATAACAATTATTTTGCATAAAAATAACGTTTTTTTATTATTTTTTTGTGTTCAAGTGGCATGGTTATAAGGTTGCTATGGTTATACTCGTAAACATTTAGGTGATTTAAATGTCACTCGTCTTTTCTTTAAATTTTTAAATAGTTTTCAGCTATTTTTAACTATTAAAAAATGGAAAATTGCGAAGAAGGGTCAATTTTCACATTAATTCCCCTTGTTTTTGCACACAATTCTTGATTCTAAACTAAAGTGGCCCCAATATTAGTATTTCACCTTTTAAAACCTCATTTTTTTACGTTTTTTACACTTTTTTCAATTAAATTGAATAGCTTTATTTTCAATAGTCGCAAGTTATGGCGAATGCGCAGGAACCGTTTCATGTCGAGTTTGCTGCGTTTTTAAAGGGAACCTTCGCAATTTATTAGATAAAAAGTGTAAAATACATAGAAAAACGGGGTTTTTAAATCAAATATTGTGTACCACTTTAACTTAATATTAAGAATTGTGTGCAAAAAGAAGAGGGAATATAGTGAAAACTGACTTAGTTTGACTTTCAACTTTGATGATGGATATTTCGGGAACGAAACGTTTCGGAAAAAACAAATCTTACAAATTCGTAATCAGCGCCCTAAAAACTCCCGTATACCAAATTTCGTAAAAATCGGACTGAGCCGCAACTTTATAGACAATTACCGAACTTATCATTGAGATCTCACCCCTTACGTCGTTTTTTTGTACAATTTAAACATGGAAAGTGCACTTAATGTACCGGAATAAATACATTTGGAAAAATGCCTTCTGAAATTGCGGCCTACTTAAAACTTCCCGATCTTCAATGCTATGCAGGTCATAGTTTTAGGCGCTCTTCTGCAACATTTTTGGTTGATTCTGGAGAAGAAATTACAAATATAAAAAGACTGGGTGGGTGGAAATCTACCACTGTTGCGGAGGGTTACGTGGAAGATTCCGAAATAAAAAAGAAGAATCTATGCAACAAAATTTTAACCATAAAGCCTCAACTAGAAGAGCAGAATGCAGGCCCATCAAATGGATCAAATAAGATAACACTTGCTCCACCATTCAGTAAAGGCAGTAATCCTCTAGTTACACAGAAACACCTGAATCCGAAAATTAGTGTACAGGGTGTCCCATTTTGGTTGTCTCTTATGGGAAACTTGGAAACCATAAGAGATATTAAAAATCTGATACCCCATCCTCGAGCTCTTTTTGGAGAAAACATTTATGGTAAAAACAGATCATCGCTATCGCGAAGCGTTTCAGAGATATAGGGTGATTCTCGATTTTTCACTTTTGAAAAGGCCCTGTAGCTTTGTTGTTATTACAGATACGAGAAAACTAATTGCACATTATAAAGACACTTTTTTCCGTAGAATCCAGTGGCGTAGCCAAAAATTTTTTGAGCTGTCATTTTTGACATATGACCCAAACATGTTTTTTTTATTAGGGACACCCTATAAATGATTAGGTAATTAAATTGCTTGTTTTTTTCTGATTAAAATAATATATCATAGTAGGTGGTTTAATAAATTTTTTACGTCAAATATTGGAAAAATTATGATTTTAAAGACGCATTTTTTTATTTTAAAATTTAAAAATTTCCTACCACTTTATTTATAAATATATAGGTATGAAATTTTGGTAAATAATATATATGATGTAGAAGATTATTAATACGCATAATAAAATGATACACGGTGTCTCAAAAAATTAAAATAATTTTTTTATTTTAAAATTTAAAAATTTCCTACAATTTTATTTATGAAAATAAAGGGATGAAATTTTGGTATTTAATAAATGTGATGGTGAGAAATATTATTATGCATAAAAAATGATACAGGGTGTCTCAAAAAATTAAAATGATTTTTTTATTTTTAACTTTAAAAATTTCCTACAATTTTATTTAAGAATATATAAGGATGGTGGATAATATATATGATAAGGAAGAATATTATTATATATATATAAATGATACAGTGTGTCCCAAAAAATTAAAAATAATTATTTTTATGTTTAAATTTAAAATTCATAGCGTCCTTATTTATGAATTTGAAGCAAAAAAAAATTTGGTACTGTATTAGTATGATAATGTTGTATAAAAAAATAAAAATCAAAGTTATACAGGGTGTGTCATAAATTTTTCAATTTTTTTTTTGGACTTAAAATTTTTTTGTTTTTTTTTTTTTTGCTCTATTGGTAAAGTTGACATAGAGAATTCATAAAAAAAAAAAAAAAATAAAAAACTCAAAAAATAAAAAAAAACTTGATAAATTTTTAAGTTCAATTAATATAACTTGTTTATTATTGTTTGTTGTAAACTAATTTTTTGTTTTTTCTACGGAAATGTCTCCTGAGCTAAGGGATGACAGATTCCTTTTAAAACAAAAATTATAAAACAATTTAAAAAACAGATAGAAGCCGCAATGCGTCTTTAAAATCATAATTTTTCAATATTTGACGTAAAAAATTTATTAAACCACCTACTATGATATATTATTTTAATCAATATATATATATATATATATATATATATATATATATATATATATAAAATAATATTCTTCCTTATCATATATATTATCCATCATAATTTCATCCTTTTATATTCATAAATAAAATTGTAGGAAATTTTTAAAGTTAAAAAATAAAAAAATTATTTTAATTTTTTGAGACACCGTGGATCATTTTATTATGCGTATTAATAATCTTCTACATCATATATATTATTTACCAACATTTCATACTTATATATTAATAAAAAAATAATTAATTTTAAAATAAAAAATGCGTCATCATAATTTTTTCAATATTTGACGTAAAAAATTTATTAAACCACCTACTATGATATATTATTTTAATCAGAAAAAAACAAGCAATTTAATTACCTAATCATTTATAGGGTGTCCCCAATAAAAAAAAACATGTTTGGGTCATATGTCAAAAATGACAGCTCAAAAAATTTTTTGGCTACGCCACTGGATTCTACGGAAAAAGTGTCTTTATAATGTGCAATTAGTTTTCTCGTATCTGTAATAACAAAGCTACAGGGCCTTTTCAAAAAGTGAAAAAATCGAGAATCACCCTGTATCTCTGAAACGCTTCGCGATAGCGATGATCTGTTTTGACCATAAATGTTTTCTCCAAAAAGAGCTCGAGGATGGGGTATCAGATTTTTAATATCTCTTATGGTTTCCAAGTTTCCCATAAGGGACAACCAAAATGGGACACCCTGTACAAAAAGCTACAAATTGTACTTTTAACATTCATATAAATAATAAATCAAATTTTTTAGATTGGGATTTAAAATGAACTTTAAAGAATGCATAAATTGTCTCTTTTATGCTTGTAGAAAAAATATTGATCCTAAAGTAACTTTCCGCACTTGTTAGGAAAATAACTATGTTCTCAAAAATGCTTTACTTTATCGATATTGAAAAAAGCTACAATTTTTTTAGCTAAGGATTTAAGCTATTCAAAAATGATATTTTAATTCCATTATTATGCAGGGCGTAAAAATAATTAGTACTACTGTATAAGGGTTAGTCCGCCCCTGGCGACGTAACAAATGCAAATGTTTTACAAGGACACAATTTTAAGGATTCTAAACTAGAATGCATTATTTTAAAAATGTATTTCATTATACCCAGCACTATAAAAGTTATTCAAGAAAAAGAATTCCCAAGTGAAATCTGTAAGAGCCCATATCTCTACAGAGAAGGGCTTTAGGGAAAAAAAAATATAGGAACTTGTCTCATTATTTTCATGTTTTCTATATGAATCCGAGGGACTGCCCACATTTTTGGACACCCTGTATAGTTTCTAGAAATAGATAAAGATTTTTAAAATTTTTGCATATTTTAGATAAAATATTTTAATTTTAGACTAGTGCCTAGGCCAGCAATGAAATGGACCCCATGATAATAACCATTTTAAAATCTATTTAGATGGGTTCCTTGTAACAAGACTACCACAAATAATCATACCGCCATATATAGAAGCGGCGTTTTAACCCAGCCTGTCAATTTTGACATGTTTCGGATGTCGGACTGGGCAACCGCGTTAAACTTTTTTATCGGACAAGTTTACCACAATGTTTTACAAGCAATTTTTAAACATTGTGCCGAAAATGGTAAGGGTTTCTTGACTGTAACCCTAGCCATTTCTGACCCAATATTTAAAAATTGCATGTAAAAGATTGTGGTAAACTTGTTTAACAAAAAAACCCGAAACATGTCAAAATTGACAGGCTGGGTTAAAGCGCCAGTTCCATATAAGGCGGTATGAAAATTCGTCAAAAATAACTCACCTAAATAGGTTTTAAAAGGGTTATTATTATACACTCCATTTCATTGCTGACCCAGACACTTTTGGTAGCAAGAAAATTACTATAAAATAAAAATGATTTAAGAGTTTACGCATGTAAATGTAAATATGTCAGAATTTTGTTCATACATTTTAAAGAATTCACTTCAGAAATTTAAAAGGCATTTAGAATACAGTGTAGTCTGAGCAGTATAAATATGTTTTTATTTATTTGTAAAAAAAAACAATACTTCTCTGTTTTTGTTTATTAACTTGGGTTTATAATTAAACCTATGAGACCAGATTAAGTTAAAAGGTCTTTATGTATTAATCTGTTAGTTTCGGAAGAAAATTCAGAGTAACTATTTCTTAAAAATAAACTATAAAATAGTCTTTCTTATAGCTTCTTTTTAGTCCAATCTGTATAGCACAATTTAAAACACATTTATGTTCATAACTGAACTCACCAATAAGATTTCGGACTTGGTTTTGTTTTGCATTTAAAAAACCCTGTCTATCCTCAGCCGTCATATTTGCTGGATCTTCCTCCTCCTCTGGACAACTTTGAACTGCTTCTCTATAAAAAAAAATAGGATTAAGTGATGAGTAAATTTTAAAGTCAAAAAAATAAAGGTCAATATAGCAAAACGTTGAACAGAGACCAGCATAAATTTCTCATTGAACAGAATCCCAAAATTTAAATTTAATACCCTAAAAACAACAGCATTGCAAACTCATATAATTTTAATTTTATGCCAGTAAACTAAATTCGGTAATTGTGAAAAATCAAAAGAAAAATACCGTACCTTATTGCCTGTATCCACACCTGCTTATCTTTTGGCTTATGAACTTTAAGTTCAAACATTTCAGGATCTGCCGGATTTGAAGAAATTAGATAAATACCCCTTGAATCTTGTCCTGCTTTTTCTCTGACTAAAAGTTTTTGCAGCGAAACCACTCCGGCCTAAAAGTAATTAAATGTTTTGGTTAGTGATCAGCTAAGTGATCATGAGACATTTTTAAAAATTATAAAAAGAAACATTTAAGTAATTACCTTATTGTCTGGCGTAAAAAAGAATACTTATGAGAATTCTCTTGCAGAAAAAACAATACTTCCGATAGAACAATAACGAGTACCACCTGCATTTTTCCTCTACCTTGCATCAGCATAGCCACACCCTCAAATTTAAGAGATCGATTACCCTGCAGTATATCTGATTTTTTAAATTTGTGTCCTCTATGAATTGTAAATGACTTGGCATCTATTCGGTGGTATATTTCTAATTTTCTATCTTCCTTTTCTTTCTCTGCCACCTGTGCATCTACTTCTACTAGAATTTCTTTTACCAGCGAAAGTGCTTTTTGTAAAGTTTCTTGTTCTTGTCTATTTTCTTTACTAGTCTTTATTAGAGGTTCAATTAAAAGAGGATATTTGGTAAGTCTTTGGGTGACGAACAAGATGCATTCTGGAATACCTTTCTTTTTAGGAGTGGATTACTCTGACAATGTCTTACGAATTCGGCGAATCGGGCGTCATTTTGCATGTAAAATTTGTAAATTTCAACTGCATCTCGATGTCTACTACAAAATTCACCTATAACATAAAACAGCTTATTAAGTAATGATACGTAGGGTGTTCCATAAGTCTTGTCCTAACAATTAATAAATTAGAGTTTTTCAAAATAGCGGCCATTTTTATTAATACGCTTTTTCATGCCCTCAAACCATTGAACCAGGATGGCCACTGTTCCTTTGGAATAAAGAAGCATACTTCATCAAAACCTGCCACTAATTCAATGTCAGACTCAAATTTTCTTCCTTTCAATTAATTCTTTACAAAAGGAAACAAACCAAAATACCAAGGAGCCAAGTCGGGCTGTAGGTTGCACGTGGCAACAATTTTAAACCGGCTTGGGTTATATAATCGGTCGTAAGGGCAGCTCTTTGTAGCGGTACATTGTCATGATGCAGAAACCAAGAACTGAGGTTTAAATTTGGCCGAAAAATTTGGAGCTTTTGTAATAGAGAGAGCAAACAAATTTCGGTATACCACTTCGCAGATACAGTTTTTGTTTTTCAAGTACTACCGTTTTTATTAAACCTCCGCTGCCAAAGAAAGCCCTAAGCATTTTTGTTTACTGATTTTGACTAATTGGTTGATCTTTATCTTTAAATGCCCAGATTTGACTTTGGGTTTTAGTTGGGAGATCATAATAATACACCCAGGATTCATCACTGCAGCATGGGGCATCCATAGCGTACAAACCTGTGCGTATTTTTAAATGGTAATAATTATTCAATGAAAAGTGGATACAGGAACGTGCTAGATCTCTTTTAACTATATATAGGTATATTTTATACGCCAATCCTGTTTTATAGACGTAGAAATAGCCTCCATGGTTTTATCAGTCACAATTTCAACAGGGCGACCTGGTAGTGGTAGCGGTAATGAACTACATTTAAATTCAAAAACATCGTTTAATAGTCCTTAAGGATAAAGTATCTTCCCAAATACAATAGACATTTCATTGAAGCATTCCTGCGTATTTATTCCACGCTTAAAACTGTAGTAAAAATCACTCGGAAATCACGTGCTTTTAAAGTTGCCATATCGATATGTTTACTGGTGGATAACTTCGATTCAACTAACAGTTGCTAGACCATTGCTGGTAACCTAACTTAGGACAGTCGCCGTTGTGCATCACCGAAGGGAATTTGGCGAACGATTAATATTAAAAGCGGTACGACAAGACTTATGAAACAACCTACATACCGTAAATAAAAGAGGTACTGGCAAGTTGAGATTGTCATCTAAGAAAACACCACGAAAATACAAAATGTCTTACCATAGGCTGACTTTAATTTCACGGCATGTTCTTTGGAAAACTGTTCTAGCAAAATATCGGCAATAGAGCTGACAACAGGGCTCTCCCTTTGTCTCTGGCGAAGCCTAGATAAAAAGCCTAAATGCAGTTCAGTAAGATCTCCCAACCTAGGAAACATCCTTTCTAAGTTCGGTCCCAAATTAAAATATTTTTGTAATCCTTCCACAAAAATCTAAAATAAAAAAAATACATTAACTTACACTGAAAATGCGTTTAAGTGTTATAATGTCGCAAAGGTGTCTAAAAGTTTTCTACAATAGTAGAAATTTATTTTATCGCTCTTCAAACAATGAGCACTACAAAAATGTGTTTAATCTTAATGCTTCTTAAGATCAGAGTATTTTAATATCAGTATTCCGTAACTATTTTTTTTGTTATTTTTCTTTTTTGGGGTTATTGGATTAACATTTAAACATAAAAAGACCATGACATTTTTTCTTTACCTTTTGCATTACCAACAATGTCATACAATGATGTTTTTCTGTTAAAATAAACTCATAGATATGTTCCTGTCGTTTCACTTCTTTCTCCTTGAGCTTTCGAGATATTTCTTTTCCGACGTGTGGACTCCATGAATCAGGTTCAGCTTCGTGCAATCTTAAACTCGGATCAGAGCAGAGATCAGACGCTGTAATGCTGGTATCTGACAGAAACTCTGAATGAACGAGTGCTACATCATCGGCAAAGCTAAAATTGGCAAGTATTGAATAAAATATTGAAAAAACAAACTTTTTGACGTAGATAACTTTTATATTATATTTTAATCTACTACTTATCATAAAAATAACAGCACCTAATAATAATGTATTTAATTTAACCAAAAGTGGCATTTATTTTAAGTTTAGTTCAACACAAAAATAATAATAATTTGAAGAACTGAATTCTGTAGTGTTCCCAATTCTACTTAGGGCTGCTTGACTGGCGAGAGGGGATCAGAAAGCTTCGCAAAGAAAGAAAAAAAATGGCATTTTTCATTGAGAGACATGTCGCTCATATTGTAGCGAGCGGATACAATCCCGGGATCCCGTCCCTTTTACAGTCCCGAAATTTTTGGGATTAAATTTCTTAAATCCCGGATCTTCGGGATTAATAAATAAATGTAATTTATTCAAAATAATTGCATAAAACAAAACGCACTTAGTTTTTCCGTCAATTTATCGAGTTGTTATTGCCAACAAAAATAAAAAGTGAGCCATTTTATTTTCCAGCTGATTTTAGTCAGTTTAACGCGGTCTTACTTGAAGAAAGTCATGTAAAAGCAACTCTCCGCATCACGCAAGTTATTAGTATTTTGCATTGAAAATGTTTATTTAAAGTATATTTTAGATATTATACTTTTTATTATTTATAGGGCTTATTATTGCCTTAAGTTTGTTGTATTGTAAAAATTACAAAAATGTTTTAATGCGATCAATTAGAGGTTATGTGAGGGTATGACGATGTTGCAGAAATACAGTTTTGTTTTTATTTTTAAAGGAACCTAATTAAGATGACTGTATAAATGTCTTTATCAAAAGAAAGTGTGTATCATGTTGATTTTTCTATATTTTAATTAGTTTTTTTTGTGTTTTGAAAAGAAAACTTTTTTGTTCAGATTTTTTCCCTTTCTAAAGAAAGTTTTCAGAATAAAAGTTGATTTTTGAATATTTTCGCATTTTTTGTACTATACCCTCAAATCCCGGGATCCCGAGATTGTCTATGTCCAATCCCATAATCCCAAGATTGGAAAAAGGCTGGGCATTATATCCCCTAAATGTAGCTGTTGTAATAAGGGGAGGTTATGCATTGGTAGTATTTACGTCGTTACGTCCAGGGATCTAAATTGAACATCTTATGTACGTATCTCTACTACGTCTTGTATGTATGTACTTTAAGAAACCACTTATATAAGTACATTTACATCTTATATAGAGCCTATACAGGGAAACCTTTTGATGGTTTACAAAAAGATTAATATCAATTATTTTGGTATATAATTACTGTAAATGCTATTTCAGAGATGAATTGCATTATTCTGTCTCTTCTGATCATTGCGTAAGTGTCTCTTTAAATTTGGTTAGCCAGGACGATAGGGGTAATCTATTTCCACTACTTTCATTAATTCTAAAAAAGTGAGATACAGATATAGATATAAAAATAAAAAACAAATATATTTTTGCCATTTTTGTACCGTAATATCTCCCTAATGGTTGACTTTTGACCCTATGTTTATAAAGCAAACTTAGAAAACAGCCAAAGTTTTATCATTATTTCTAGGTGGTACACAGTGGCGCAACCAGCCACTGGTTTTTGGGGGCTTAAGCCTTAGTTTATAGACTATATTTGCCAAAAACACTAATACATTTTAAATGACCAATACTTTTGGGGGTGAGGCTAACCACCGTTTTGGTTAGTTCTAGCCCCCTAATAGCGCCTCTGGTGTTGCAATTGTTATAATAAGTAGTATATAAATTGAAAAGAACATGTAATCACTGTGATGAATAGCAAACTAAAAACACTTTTAACATTAGTAGCTTAACAACATCTATTGCAAGAAAGAAAATATTGGAAATCAATGAATGGATTTTAAGGCTAACTAAGATAAATAAAAAAATAGTAAAATGATCCCACTATGCTTTTAAGTTTTAAAAGTCATTACTTACTTTGTTGAATCATGATGACCATGATGCGAATCAGTATCCTTATCATCATAAAGAATTTGGCTGAAAATCACAATTTTATAAGTTTGTGTTAGACATTTTTAGTATTATATTACTTATGATATGGGTCAAACATAAAAGTAAACAAAATAAAACTTTTTAATATTAGGTGAGTGATTCAAGTGTGTAGGGTTGCGTCAAAAAATAAAAATAAAGAAAAAGATGGCGACTAGTACGTGCGTTTGCTAAATAACAGAAAAAAGTTTGCAAACTAGAAACGAAAGACGAAACATGGATCAACACTATGAAGTCAAAATATTCTTATACTGTTTTACTAGCAAATATTTAAGTGATTTGAGAACAAGAATTAGAAAACTGTAATGACAAGTATAATAAAAATATTTTGACCTAAATTTGGGTTTTTGTGTTTATTAACGTATTACATTAGAAGGATATTCTGGTAACCACCCAAGAATCCAAAATAGAATTAATTTTTCAATATTAACCTAATTTATAATTTCATAATTAGTTTGCCTACATTTTCTGTATTATGTATTAAGTTACCAAACATTTTCGTATTTTATTTAGAATTAAGATTCTCGTAAATTTTATATCTTTAAATTCTACACAGGCTGATGTATTATTTTCTTTACTACTTTCTGTGTATATGGTGTAGTAGTTCAAATGAATGTTTCAGTTTAAGGACATATCTATTGGGAAATGTATTTAAAATCAATGATAATAAAACAATTTAAGAGGTGATAAGACAATCGACTCCATTCTATTAAATTTTTAGTAGTTGACTGGATGTCAAGTATATACAAGTAAATAAGTGGACATACAAACAGGGTGCCCATCTGAAAACGAAACAGGTAACTTTGGGCAGCCCAGTTTATTTCAGGAAAAACGCTTAGACACGTCAATTTTTTTGATTTTAGGGGAAACATTTTTTGCCACTTTTACCCCCTGAACTGCAACCACCTGGCAGGAATGAGACTCGCCCCGTAAATTTTAAGTGGAAAGAAGGGTCGAGCGATACCTTTTTTAAAGGTCTCTTAACCCTGACTCAGAGTACGGCAGAATACTGACAATCGGTATTCGAATAAGAATACGAATACGAATACCGGAAAAGTAAAGTATTCGAATACCGAATATTTGAATACTTGGAAGAAAAAAGTATTCGAATACATGAATACCCGGAACCGGTATTCGAATACTGGAACCGAAAAGATTCGAATACTACTAAACAAAACCTATGACAAAATTTCACGCCGGTATTCGAATACTCAAAAAAATATTCATCGAATACTTCTCAAGTATTCGAATACAGAATACCGAATACTGAGCAAAATTGTATTCTGCCGAATACCGAATAACAAACACACAAATGTATTAGAATACTATTCGAATACCGGCAAAAAGTATTCTGAATACTATTCAGAATACTGAGTATTCTTCTGCCCTGATTACGACTGCCAAGTTTAAAGTCTCAGCTATTATTTCCGTTGATATGACAGCTAGTCAAAATATTGATTTTTATTTCTTTAATGTATAATATTAAATTACCTGTAAGAGCAAGCTACTTTAAACTAAGGGTACGTGATAAAGGTTAGACGATCTTCAAAATGAGATATTAATCAATGGTGTGACTTATCCCTAAATTTTAGGGTGAATCACACCCTCGCCTGAAAGATTAATTGATTTATAATTTTAAAAATTGTTTAATCCTTATCATATCCTCCGCGAAAAATTAGCTGGCTCTTACAGGTAATTTAATATTATACCTTAAAAACTTAAAAAACAATAATTAAAAATTTTGACATGCTGTCATATCAACGAAAATAATAGCAGATACTTTAAACTTGTCAGTTTTCAGGATCAAGAGAACTTCAAAATAAGGCATTACTCGACCCCTTTCTCCATTTAAAATGTTGAGGGTGAGTTTCACTGCTACACGGTTGCAGTACAGGTGGTAAAAGTGGAAAAAATGTTACTCCCTAAAACCCAAAAAATTGACGGGCTCCCGTATTTCCTTAAATGACCTGGAATGCCCAAAATAAGCTCTGATTCATTTTCAAATAGCTACCCTGTATACAGTAATGATCTAAAGTTCGTCCGTCCTACTAAAATCTAAACCGTCGGTATATTCAAAGACGCCATTAAATGTCAATGTGACAGATGTACGCCATATTGGGAAAAATATTAAATGGAAAGGGGACGGGGTCTTGTGACACATCGTTTTAAAGCTCCTAACAAGTAATTTATAGCCTCAGAATTTAAAAACTACATGAAAATATGCAAATCTAGCTTATATTGTTCTAAATTTCATCAGAATATACTGCACGGTTCAGATTTTAGAAGGGGGTCGGTGGACTTATATTCTCACTTTATAAACCAAAATTTAATAAAAACAGCAAATTTATTGTAGCAAAAGAAGAGATTTCCCAAATAACCTACGTATTAACAGAAATTACTTAACTCTATTCGATTTTAAGCTGTGTATTATAAATTGTAGGCTTTGATGTCCAACTGTAACGAAGAGTTTATTGTTTAGTTATTTGTAAGACTTAACGATAAATTTTAAGTATTTTAAAATAACATATTTCCTGATATCAATGGCTAAAGTTATTACAATTTAATATACCTTCTATATATTCCATAACATTTTGGATTGCTATTGATCCATGCCGAATTTTTAGATTTTAAATAGGATAGAAAAACGTAGAGCAAAAAAATCATCTACAAGAATCATAGTCGTAGAAAACTGTTTCCAAAAAGCTGAAATGTATTCAACCAGCGTGAGAGATAGAGACAGGGGGAAGTCGTGCAAAGTATGGTCGAGGAATGAGGTTAGGCTAGGGAACTTACTTCACTCCCAGTTTGGTGGCAACCCTGCGCCATGGCGAATAGCACAGCTGACTCCTCCTATAAAGGAGGGGTGGGGAACATATGTATTAGCCACACCCAATGACATATCATATCTTATCATACACATCACACTTATAAAATGGTTAATAATTTTTGGCCAATATCTATTAATCTAATTGACTATAAAGAAAACAATGAAAACGTAAAAATATTTAAATTATGTACAGAAATAAATGCTATAAGTATCTACTTAATCTATATCGCGTCCTTTTAAAAGTTTACATCACATGTAATTTATTTTTAATATTAAATTTAAATAAAATTTGAATTTAGCATTGGTTTGTGCTTTAAGGTACGTTTACATCTGACATTTATTGCATGATATTTATGTCAGACAGAAATTCTGGCTAATGTAAACAATCAAAAATTTATATCAGACATACATTTTTGACCGTTTACATTAGACAGAATTTCTATCTGACATAAATATCATGCAATAAATATCAGTTGTAAACGTTCCTTTAAATTCGATAACATCTTACACTTTTGCTAAACTGAGACCGACGAATCATTTAAAAAATACATCTTTAATAATTTTTAAAAATATCTTTACAAGGCGCCTTTTTAAAAGGGCTGTATTTGATAGAAAAACCCGAATTAAATAAAAGGTTATAATCTGTACATAACGATCATTTTCCAATTAAGTAGTTTAATGTACCGGAAGTCAAGTTATAAATTTACACCCCCTTAACTTTTTATTTTTAACCGTACAATGCAATTATCGTACAAAATCATTAAAAATATCAGTTCGTTGGGCTAATTTTGTAGTTTTCGAATTGGTAATCAGATTTTTATTATTTCTTAAGATATATACAGTGACAGTTTTTTTAATGAAACATCCCATATATTATTTTAACATTAAAAAGATCTTTCAAAAACCTTTAAAAACACATTTCATATACCTATCTCAATTAGTTTTCAAAATATAGCCTAGCAAATTTGATATATAATTTTTAAAATTTATTAGAAACGTAATAAACTTACATCCCCTAACTTTTTTATTTTTTAACGTATCAAAGAATAAAAAACACTATTTTGTTAGTATGATTCTGTAGTATTTGTATCTTTTAACAGAATTATTTTTTTCTTAAGATATACAGGATACGACAAAAATTATGTTTTTTTAATGGAAAACCCTGTATATTGAATTACCATTTAAAAAATAATTTAACGAGCGTTGAAAAAAAACATATTTTATGGGTGTATATTTAATGGTTTTCGAAATATGACCATAAATACCATTATTGGGCAATTATTTCCATAATATAACCTACCTACATACATACATAATTAAAATTTACACTAATTCTTTACATTTAGATGACCATATTTCCGAAAATTTAAAGTTTTTTAAAAGATTTCTTTATTAGTAATAAAATTATTCAGAGTGTTCCATTTAAAAAAATCATACTTTTTAGTCCTACTCTGTATATTTTAAGAGATATTAAAAATCGAATTATTGATTCAGAAACTACAGAATTAACACAACAAACTGATATAATTATTTATTTTGTACGATAAAAAATAAAACAGTTAAGGGGGTGTAAATTTATAACTTGACACCAGCTACAACCGTTTAGAGTCGGGCCACCGCCTTTTCCGTATAATCAATCCATTAGCATCTAAAAGTCACGTGATGCATAAAACGTCCTTGAAACTTGAATTACAAAAGAATCTTGTTTTATTTAATCAGAAAACATTATTAAATCAATTTTTAATCAAAAATGGGTCCAATATTTTAAGCAAACTTAAAAATATTAAATTATATATAAAATCAATTATAGTAATTTTGCATCAAAAGCTGTTTTTTTTTACTCTAACTCTCAAGTTATAATAAAAATAATTTTCTTTTAGGTTTTAGGCACGTTATTAGTTTTAAGTAATACATTGAAATAAAAACTATGACTTTCGAACACTAAAAGTTTTATTTGAATTGATATATATATATATATATATATATATATATATATATATATATATATATATATATATATATATATATATATATATATATATATATATATATATATTATTATTATTTAATATGATGAATTAACTAAAATTTCATTTTTTCTTTGATGTTTTTTGTAGAAAATAGTTTTAATTGAGGTTTCATGTTTTTTTGGTCTATTTTATAAATTTTGTAGATATTTTTTATGTTTTAAGAGGTTATCGTTACCTTTATGGTTTATCGCATTCCCTACAATTAAATTTATTTGAAGCAGGCACTAACATATTTTTTAAAATTGAGGGGATGTTTCTATTTTGCTAGTTTTCCAAAAATATTTATTCTTAGCAACTGGAAAAACATTTTAACAAAAATACTATTAAGTCAGTATTAATTCTAGTTCATTAAGCATTCACGGTTCCAGTTATGTATGTGTAACAGCCATGTGGCCTAAAGAGTTTCGTTGATTGGTTGGACGGAAAAGCGGGTGGACCGAATCTCGACGCTTGTTTTTAATGTTTTTTTGCCTAGTTAACGTAGCTTAAACCATTTAGAACTAAGTCTTTACTACTAATGTAAAAAACATGGTAACAGCAGAAAACCAATTTAATATTACTTTTTCAAAACGGAACCATCTTTTGAAAAAGTAATCCACTTATAAACAATGGCCTTAAGCGTAAATCTGGTATGGCGTCTTTGTTAGTAAAGTAACTACTATGCTACCTCTTTGCCTATTTAATAACCCCATACAGATTGGCTAACGGGAACCTTGTGTCTAAGTTTTAGAAGATGCTTGACAATAACTACGGTTATATCGAAAAGTTGTAGCTTGACCGCTTGAGTTAATGCGGCTTGAAAAAAGAGATACAAACGCGCTTCAAAGTGACTTGAATCGTCTAAACCAAGCCTAAAAATAAGTAGGGTTAACTTCACTGAAACCAATTTAAAAACATGATAACAACATTTTCAAATATTCATCTTGGGTTAACCCGATCCATGAAATCCGTTCAAAAAATGATCGGCCAGTCTCTACCGGTGTTTATAAATTGATCGGATCCTTAGGTCGGGTTGAATCCAGCTGACCCAGGTTAAAGGCAGAGTTAATCAAGTTAAACAGATGTGTCAAAATCGGCTGTTTTGTTTTTTGGGTTTTATTGATTTATCTCGTGTTTATTACAAGTTGAATACGTATTAAAAAGAAACAATAATTTTTAAATTAAATTTACCGTTTTTTAAATCTTAAAAACAAAAAAAATGTATTTAAATTGTTACAAGTAATGTTAAATAAAAAAATATTACAAACGTCTTAGTAGGCAGGGCCGGATTTAGAGGTGTAGGGGCCCCGGGGCAATGAGCCTGTTGGGCTCCCCTCAAAGTAAAACTGAATGGATTTATGGATTCCCAAAATAAGTTGAAGAGCAAAAAAAATGGTCAATAAATAAATAAATAAGTTATGGAAATTTTTACCCAGAAAAAATTAAAGAGCAACAAAAAAGTCATTATCAATACAGTATGTACCTTCCCTTCATTGTAAGGGGCCCCGGACCACTGCCCCGCTTCGCCTCCCCTTAAATCCGGCCCTGTTAGTAGGTAACAACAGATAAATATTTTTTTATATAAAAAGACCTTTAGGTACCGACACCTTATGAATTATATTTTACTATTTTATTTTACGGTAATGAAAAAAAAACAGGAGATAAGGAGCCGTTTATATATTACGTAAGCAGATTTAATACAATTATTTACACCCCTCCCGCCCATGTCGTCAAAAGTAAGCAAACTCTTACCCCTCCCATGCTTACGTAAACATTTGTATATGCATTTTTCTTTTAATGTATTTCGTCTTGTTTATTGTGTTATAATCAGCAGTTATAATTTTATAAATAAGAAAATAGGCTTAAAATAGAGACCTTTAACGAACAAACATATTCATTTAAACAAACTTTACTGATTTTATTTTATTCAACATAGAGCAAGGTACAAATATTACAATATTAATTAATATTACGAACAAAACAAACATTCTTAAAATTTTTGGTTTGTATATTAATGTTTACTTACATCAAGCCATTCAAATACAGAAATACAAAAAAAACATGGTTTATTAGTGTCACCAGTCGACAGCTTAGCTTAAATAGGTATTCTTGAACGCAAACGACTGCCCCCTGCCAAGTGAACGATCATTTTGGCGATGTGATCGAGTCCGTTTTCTTATGCTCGAGAATCAGGACCCTGGAGATGCCCTGAGCTATTGCTGCCAAAACGTCAATAAACGATTTCAAGCGGTCCAAACTCAAGAACCAAGATTGCTCAATTCTAGTAATGAATGTTAAAACTAACATTCACCTTATAAAAAATTATAGTAAATTGAATATATAGTTAGTCACTAATTGCAATTATTCTTCAATGTTCTTAGAAACAATATCATACTTCTTGTAGGACTTTGCTTCTAATTTAAATTTACGCCACACTTTGTTCAGTTGCTACATTTTGTACTTTTGTATTTGCAGGAGATTTTCTAAAACTTTCAAAACATTTTTGGTGTAACTTGGATTTATTTATTTGAAACTAAAATTCGACATTTTGCGCCTTAAGTCCCAAACTCGATTCTAAGCGTGTACCTAAATGTATTTATTATTTAAGGAAATCATCGAAAATGTGTATTGTTTTGAAGCATGGGCGCAGTCAGGAGTCCGCTGGTTAAGCGGAGTCAAGACTATCAAAATAAATCCACCCTATTGGTTTAATTTGACAATTTTGACACTCTGCTTACCCAGCGGCTGAGTACTCTTAAATGCGCCCCATTATGTGGGTGGGTTACCTTATGTGTAAACCGGTTAAAAGCTGTTGCTGACGTAATCCCAATCTAAACCCCCACCCCCATGTCCTCAAAAATAAGCAAAACCAAGACCCCTCCCCGCCTCCCTATAGTGCTTACGTAATACTTGAACGGCCCCTAAATAGTTATTAAAAATAAGGCTGATTTACTTAACAGCTTTAAAGCAAAACATTATACCTAAATCATGTTATTTTTTATTATTTCTACTCTTTAAAAGTAAACATTATGGTATAATACCATATTTCAGAAGTGTGTTCTGTAATCTAATTATTCATATTGAAATGCACAAATTCTTTACCTTAACCGTCATAGCAAGTATATCGCATCAGCTATTTTAAATTTATATCGGTCAATAATGCAATAACAAAACAAGCATTCTAATTTCTGATTCAAATGTGCAAACATTTATGGTTACAGTCTGATATCGAAGCTTAGCTTCAAGTGGCATTTAAATAGTTCACCATTCTGTCAAGAATATACCGTTGCCGAGAGCAAGTTTCAGTTTATCGCTAGACGCTAGGAAAAATAAGGGCCAAGTTTATTATACGTGTTCAGAAAAAAACAAAAATCCCAGTAAATCTTAAAAACATCTGATTGTATCTACCCCAGCCCATTGGATCAATATTTGAAAATGCCTCGCAACGATTCAAGCGGGATTAATAACTCCCCAACTTTAGATGGATGCTTCCTCAAATGTCATCGGTGTCAATTTTATATATGATTATGACATTTTTTATAAAAAAATATGAATTGAAAAACAGTTGAAAAACTTTTAAAAAACACGCTTCAATCGATTCTCACTATACGTCCCATTTACCGCCACGATGCGTTTGCATAAAATATTAAAACACGAAAATCATTTACTGCTTGAGCCAGCAGTTTTGGTAAATCGGCGAGCAATAGAATAACAAAACAAACAGTGACGCATGTTTACATGCCGGGAATTACTTAGATTGTCTCTTTTTCTCACATTGCCTGCCGGGATTTAGTTAGATTGTTTTTTTCCTCACATTGCCTATGTGTTATGTTATTTAACTCAACCTGTATGTTTAATACCCAATATCCGTTCCGTAAATCGACGTCTAGTAAAAGGGGTGCTCACGGTGTATGTGACGGATATGGGAGGTAAACGGAACGTATAGTGAGAATCGACTTTAAGAAAGACACGCGTATGCCGCCGACTTACTCCTTCAAATTAATGGCGCTCTGACATGCTCCTCGAATCCAATGGAATTATAAGTTGGCGATACATGAAAATAACGCCATGTAACGCTTTATTTCTTTTCTACTTACATATTCCTAATTAATATCGCTTTTCTTTACACACAAATCCTGTCCCAAGGTCAAGTTTAGACAATCTGTATATTAAACTTCCAATAATCCACAACGAATAAAGAGTATAAACCTTATTTGAGTCATTATTATGTAAAAAAGTAAAAAATAAAAGTACCTTCGGTCAGTTTTAAACCATTAGGCTTCATAAATATATATGTTTATGGATAATGCAAATTTCAGATCAATAGACCAAAAATTATCACCAAATTGAACATAAACATTCCTGACGCCATTTGTGCAACTACACAAAAAACATTAAAAACAATTTAAAAAGCAAAGAGAAGCTACAAAGCTGGGCAGGATAAAGAAGGAAGGAAGAAAATAGTAAAGTAGAGTATATTGTGAGTACATGTACAACACGTAGTTGGAGGTTTCACACTTATGGCTCAGTTATCCATAAGACCAAATAGTTTTTGTATTAAATTATGTCCAAAACATAAGTGTAAAAGAACCTATGAAGTACATTAAGTATATTATTTAAGGGGACAAATAAATTATTTATATATACATATTTGTTACACCTTAACGTCCTATTTTTTCTAATACATAAAACTATTACACCTAGTTAACTAGTTTCTAACGCAAGTTAAACATTTGTACACTTTTAATAGAAATACGTTTAAATAGCCTCTAAAAGTGTCGAAAGAAATGCAGGTTTTAAAGTAGTACAATAAATAGTACGAGTAGTCGTCGAAAGTTTCTGAACGTTTTACATGCCAATTGCCAACTCTACAAAAATCTAAATTAAAACACAAAATTTCAAAAATCTACACAAAAAACAGTTATATATTATTTTTACATGGTATTTTATTATATATTTTAATTTATTTCTATACTGTAACTTTAATAAATACATATTTGATTCACGTAAACGCACATTCAGTGACAAAAATATATACAGTGCTTGTCTAAAGTCAGGGCCCCCTTTCGTAACTTTTGAATTGTTTTGTATTTTTTCATAAAAATTTGAGGACTTTAGTAAAACAACATAATTCAGATTTTAGTAAAGAAATGAGATATATAAATGTCTAACTGAGAGTTGGACGCCATTTGAAAAAAAACGAGATCTTGTGGCTCCACCTTAAAGCTCCTAACGAGTACTTTATAACCTCAAAACATAAAGTAAATATCTTTACCTACTACAAAATGGCGGTACTTTTAAAATCAACTGAATACCTGATTTAGATGGTCATATTTCCGAAACTAATAAAGCTAGATATACTTAAATGTGTTATTTTCTTAAAGGTGTTTTAGATTTATTTTAAATGGTGATATTATTAAACAGGGTGCGTCATTGAAAAAATACATACTTTTTTCCACCCTGTATATTATCACCAATATTACCATTAAAAGAACTTTAAAAAAGCTTCAAGACAATACTACACAACGTATATCTAACTTTATTAGTTTCGGAAATATGGCCATCCAAATCAGGTATTTAATTAATTTTCAAAGTACCGCCATTTTGTAGCAGGTAAAGATATTTACTTTATGTTTTGAGGTTATAAAGTACTCGTTAGGAGCTTTAAAATGTGGAGCCACAAAATCTCCTTTTTTTTCAAATGGCGTCCAACTCTCAGTTTGACATTTATATTTGTCATCTCTTGCCTAAAATTGGGTTTATGTTGTCTTACTAAAGTTATCAAATTTTAATGAACTTTAGACAAGCACTGTATGTAGTTATTTGAAGAATTAAATACTTTTTAAACTTTAGATAATGGAATAAAGAATATTTATGTTTTTTGGGCCATAAAACAAATAATAAATAAATAAAAATCCATTTTCATTTAAGAAAAAACACTGAATAAAAAATGTATTGCATCGGTTTAAAAAATTAGTAACAATTGTTACTTTCTAGTTTTTTCTTTCAAACAAAAATAGACAGGTGTTAATTAATTCTCAATCTCTTTTATCAACTTCTATAAAATACGAGACTCTTTAAAAACAAGTTATATTAAAGGCCAGAAAACTAATATACATTTTTCAGATTTAAAAAAACTTGATAAGTATCCCCTATGACCTTTTGTTTCTGGCTCTAAATCAATATTAAAAAAAAAATACGTAAAAGTTATATAAAAGAAGAAATGACAACAAAACTATTTTCGAAGTTATCCTCCAAAAGTTTTTATTGTGAATTAGTTTAACTTGTTTACACTTTTGAGTAAAATACTCCCAGCTTAAAGTCACTTTAAGATTATTTGATTTTACTATGAGAATTTTCAATTTTTAGTACAAATCTGGCCTAATACTAAAAATAAAACAATTTTAGGTGATAAGCTTATTACTTAACATACTATGAAAAAATATATAAGCAATTTTAATTAGATCTACAGGGTGTTTTACAACTTACTCGACAAACTTTAAGGGCTAATTCTACAATAAAAAAATAAGAAAAAACTTCATATCAACATATGTCCCAAAGTTTTAGTTTCTGAATTACGAAGTGTTAAATTTTTTTAAATTATTGTTGTTTTATAATAACTTTTATACCAATTCAGATATTTAAAAATAATTGGGGACGCCTCCAATGACCAGAAGACGTTTTTTGGCATACAAGAAAAAAATATTTTTACCAGTGTCGTCCATGACAGGATTGGGGTAAATATTTTTCAAGAAAAAAATGGTACGCTACTGCATTTCTCTAAAATAAAAGATTTTCTAATATTTCCATCAGGTTTGGAACAAGTTTGAACTCTTGCCTTTTTTTATTTGATGTACGGTTTTCGCGTTAATAAATAAAAACCACTTCTCGGCATGGTCATTTTGTATCGACAATACCAATTTTTACAGTTTCACCTTTGTAATTTATGCTTTAATTAGAATTACGCGAAAAGTAGTGGCGACCATTTTTGCTTGTATGCCAAAAAATGTTTTTGCTGCACAGAAGTCGTCCTTAAAATTTTCTGAATTGGTATAAAAGTTATTATAATAAAACAATATTTTTTAAATAAAATAAACTAAGACATTTAGGACACATATTTCTGTGATTTTTTTCTTATTTTGAATTGTAGAATTAGCCCTTAAAGTTTGTCGGATAAGTTGTGAAACACCCTGTATAAATCCAGATCAATCATGTTTAATTAATAACTAATAAAAATTTTGGCATACTACTTTTATTATTCCACACACAGTGAAAACCCTATTTTTTTACAATGAAATGTACGTTTTTTTCCGCTACTTTATTTTTTATATTAAAATCAATACATAAAAAATTCTTGCATATTGGGCAAAATTAAAATTATTAAGAATAATAAAAGAAAAAACTGACGAGAAACCACAGAATGTTTAATCTTAACATTCAAATAAAAAAATAATTATCATTGTGTTTTTTAAATATTGAATTTCACTTGACTTTAATTTGCACAGTTGTACGATAAAACTAAGACTAGTTTTCTGGAATATGTCTATTTGCATTTAAAAGTTTGGGATTAATAATTAATCTGATTATATCAACTAAGATATCAATCGAAGTAGCACATAGTAAAATTTATCACTTATTAGTCTTATTTTTATATCTAACGACATTTAGGAAGACTCTATATTCAGTTCAATAAAAAATACCTGGATTCTTGATTTTAATATAAAATATACATAACATTATTAATATTTAACAAATTAAAACACATAAATATCACTTTAAGAGTACTTACCTTGTCGAAGTACTAATAGAATTTGGCACAGACCCGGAACCACGTTTTGAAGGATTCTTGACTGAAGCCAATGGTCCAGTAAATCCCGTCAGCTTACTCGTGCTCTAAAAATCGATATTAATTTAATAAAGTGTTCTAAAAGTATACAAATTAGGGCTTTTTTAGATGTTTATTCAAATATACCAGGTTAAAACAAATTAATTTATAAATAATCGGATCAAAAAAGCCAAAAGCATAAATAAGGGTAATTTTAAAATGTACAATATTTATCTAATTTAATTCAAATTCAAATTCAAATTCAAATTTTATTATATAAGTTTCAAATATACAGTACAATGTTAAGCAATAATACAGATAGACAACAAAATTTAATTATTGGTAACAGCTTAAACATAAAGTAATTTATAAATTAAATCTATCCTATTATATCTATATGGATGAAAGAGGTCAGCTAGACTAGAGAACTATGCCTGTGTTTGACCACTTGTCACCCTTAGGAAGTCAGCAATCTAGGTGTTAATAATAAAATAGTTATAATAATTTGTTGTAATACATTACAAGCTAAATCAAAAACTAAACACTAACGGAGGCGAAGCATATGCGGGACAAGACCATCAACAGGAATGAAAGAGCGGAGTAACGAGAAGAAATTGAATTGCAAAAGAATCATAGATTTTTTATTATATTAGTAAAAGTATTGTGATTTTCAAAAACAAATTTTTTTGTTAATAACTTATATTTTTTAAGTTTCTTTTTACTCTCAGAAAGTTTTTTTAGTGATATTGGCAGCAGGTTATAAAATTTTGGTGCAAAAACAAAAAATTTCTTTGCAGGTGAGTTTTAGTAAATAATGACGTAACATAAGTTTTATTTTTTACTGATCGAGTTTCATACTGGTGCTCTGGATATGTAAATAAATATTTAGATTTATTAAAGAATAGAAGACAAGAATGGACGTATAGAGCACGCAGGTTAAGAACTCCTGTTTCTTTGTATAGTAATTCTGTGCTGTATCTATTATTTTTAAAATATGATATTTTGAGAATCTTATTTTGGCATATTTTAAGTATGTTTAAAACACTGTCCGTTGATCCACCCCACACCACAATACAGTAGCGTAGAATAGATTCGACTAAGGAGGAATAAACTGTTTTAAAGAGTTTATGTTTTAAGATATTGCGCAGTTGGTAAAATCTGTAGTACAGTTTTCTAATTCTTTTAGCTGTTGTTAAGATGTGATCTGTCCAACGAAGGTGTTGGTCTATAATTATACCTAAATATTTAATTTTTTCAACTTTTTGTATATTCGAACATTTACAAAGATTTACGGGCACGGCGCAGGAAGTAGAATGAATTTTAATATTTTCTCTAATAGGCTGATCAGCGGAGGTTATTGAGAAGGTTAAGAATTTAGTTTTAGGGATACTTAAACTAAGTAAACTAGCATTTAACCAGCACTGAACCGTGCGGAGCCCCTCTCTGCCTCCTCATATACTCCATCCCAGGTATTACCTTGAAAAATTATTGCAGTATCATCCGCGTAAGAGATAACAGTTCCTTTAATTGGCAAGTTACCAATTTCATTCATATATACAAGAAACAAGAGAGGTCCCAGCACCGTTCCCTGCGGTACGCCAGTTTCTACCACTCTTTCGGAGCTAAATGAACCGTCAATCACAACCTTTTGCACGCGATTACCTAGGTAGAATCTCAGCAAATCAAGGGCCTGACCCCTAATACCAACATCAAATAGCGTTTCTAGCAATAGATCGTGAGAAACAGTATCGAAGGCTTTTGCCAGGTCCATAAATACTGCAATGCATTTTTTATTGTTATTAAGTAGAGAAATAATTTCTTTTGTTAATAAGAAAGTTGCATCTTCTGTATTTTTTTCATCTCTAAAACCAAACTGGTTATTGTAAAAGAAATTGTTGTTTTCTAAAAAAAGTGTTATTCTACTCTTTACACATTTCTCCCATATCTTTGCAATATTACTAATTATCGAAATTGGTCTATAGTTTGAAGGGTCAGTTGGATCACCTCCTTTAAATATCGGTATTATTAAAGCAGTTTTCCAGCTATTGGGAATTTCACCACAAGAAAATGTTAAGTTAAAAATATGCTTTAGGGGAATTAAGAGGAATTCGTGAATATACTTTATAGTTTTAGCGGAAATTTGATCTTCTCCTGGTGCAGAATTATTTTTTAAAGAGGCAATATGTTTTATAAGTTCCTGTTCAGTGACTGGATTAAAGAAGAAAGTCTTTTGGATCTTTTTTGGTTATATTGGAAGGTTTTCTTGTTTTAGGTATAGACTTTGCCATAATTCTACCAACATTAGCAAAAAATTTATTAAATATTTCGACCTTTTGTTTATTATCAGTAATGTCCGAACCCTCAGAGTTTTTTATAATATCTATAGTCTTCTTATGAGTTTTTTGATTTGTCGCATCATTAATTTGATGCCAAATTTTCCTATAGTCATTTTTACAATCTAGAATTTTATTTGAATAGTACTCATTTTTTGTTTTACGCAGTAGTTTAGTTAGCTTATTGCGGTAGTTTTTGTATTGTTCATTCAGCTCTTCAGAGTAGTTGTTAATTAGAGATTTTTTTAGAGCATCCCTGTGTTCGACAGATTTAATTAAACCATGGGTAATCCAAGGCTTAATTTTATAATTTTTACTGTTTAAGGGCAATACTTTTGTTGCTTTTTCTAAATGTAAATTGAAAATTTCAATAAATTTTAAGTAGGAGCTCTGCACATCTTCTACCGATGTACAGTTGTCCCACGTTTCAGAAGATAAGGTGTCGCGCAATGATTTATAGTCTATCTTTTTAAATGTTTTTACTTTTTTATCATCCCCTTTAAAGTCAACACCCAATGACCCAACAGTTGTATTTTCAGAATTGAATTTAAATAAATCATTTTTTTATGCTATGACGATATCCATACCTGAGTGTTCAAATTAACACTTAAAAAAATTAAACCAACTTCAAAAAAATAAATAAACTCACTGAAAAGTTAAAAATTAAAAAAAATGAAGTTGGGTAATAACATATGGAATTAAAGTATAAAAAGCTTTTGCGTATTTAGTTATTAACATTTAGTAGTTTAGCGCATATGTTATTACCCGACTTTTTATATTTATTATTTTTAAATTTTTAGTGAGTTTAAGTGGGTTTATTTTTGCTTCCTAATTTATTATCATTACTATTAAATCGGTAAACATACGGTAAAGCGCATAGGGATGTGTAATTTAATTGGTTTAAAACCTTATAGACGGTCATGCAAAACTGCCACATTGAAGGGGTCATAATTAGTTCTGGTTAGTTATTTTTTATGTTATGATTAAACGAACTTATCGAAAGTTCATTCGTATTTAGCACGTCGTCCGAAAAGATCACTCTCTCCCAACCCTACAGAAAATAATTTTTTGTAAAAAATAAATTATACTTTAAAGTAAGATGACAATCCTTTAGCTGATGAAGACGTTTATGGGAATTCCATCAAAGGTTTAGCCTTAAAAAAATAGTACTCTTTACAAAATTGTGATGACGTGGGCGTAGTTAGGTATCGGCAGGGGGCAGCTGCCACCCCTCTAGCTGGGAAAAATTATTATTATTTTCATGTCAAATTTATATGTAAATTTAAAAACTCCGCAACGATAAATACAATTAAAATTTATGTACAACCAGGTTGGCTCATTTAGTATATTCTAAGAGCCTCCACTGCAACCACCCGCGTACCACCATTAAGAAACCGAGAAGTATTAGTTTTCTTTCGCTGCCCCCCCTTAAACAAAATCCTGGCTATGCCCATGATGACACCTAGCGCCAAATAGTGATACTACATAGTAAAAATATTTTTATCTCGCGGAGGAGGTAGGTTTTTTTTTATTAATAAAACAATAATTTACATTATCTGACGTTTCGCCTTACATGGAAGGCTTTTTCAAAGATCTATTTATTTATTTTAATGATAGTCTTTTGGCATGTTCCTACAAAATAACAAAAGAGTTAAAACAATAATAATCATTTACAAAATATTAAATGGATGATTTTTTTACATTTAAAAATTCTTATATTTATATAATAAAACTGACACAAAGGTAGACATAAGACAATTAAAATTATATTTTAAAAACATTAAACTTATAACAATGTGGTACACGGGATACGCAACCTGGTGAGAACGTACTTAAATTACAATTCAGACCGCCCATCTAGATCATATACATAGCGTCATAAGGGCCTAGCTGGCAGGGCGGTTCAGTTGACATCACCTGAATACAGACAAGAAACATTAAATAAAGTAAGAGACATTTTAAAAAACAATAATTTTCCATTACCACTAATTAATAAAATTATTAAACAAAGAATTCAAAAATTTTATAATAAAGAGGCCTTCACTACCAAAAATGACAACTTAGAAAATAAAAAATATATCGCCATGCCATACACAAACTATTTGTCGGAAAAAATTAAATATATTTTAAATAAACACAATATTATAGTATGTCACAAAGGACACAACTTAATAAGTCAATTTTTTACAAGATTAAAAAGTCAAACACCCCAAAAGAAAAAATCAAATGTCGTTTATTCCATCCCTTGCTCTAATTGTCCAAAAAATACATTGGTATGACTACCCAACATCTAAACAACAGATTAAATGGTCACAAATACC
Source organism: Listronotus bonariensis (assembly GCA_014170235.1). Classification (NCBI taxonomy): domain Eukaryota; kingdom Metazoa; phylum Arthropoda; class Insecta; order Coleoptera; family Curculionidae; genus Listronotus; species Listronotus bonariensis. The sequence goes on from JACEGR010001299.1 coordinate 90,600, forward strand.
AAAAAATGCATCTACAGCTTTACATAAACACGAAATTGAAACAAAACATTCTTTTAATTACACAGAAACAAAAATACTTGATCAAGATAAAAAATACCAAAAACTAATGGTAAAGGAAATGATCCATATAAAAAAAGAAAAAAATTGTGTAAACAACAAAAAGACATTGAAAACTTAAGTCAAATTTATTACAATTTAATAAAATAATAAAAGTATCTATCTCGAACATAACATAATTATCTGCACTACATAGGATTAAGATTACATTTTTTGAAACCGTATTAACACAATTTTTTAAGTTAATAAAAAAATCAACTGAAATTCTTATCCTGCCGACTACCAACAAAACAGTTGCATTAATATCTAATAAACATCTAATATAAAAGGTATGTTTTCAAGGTGCGTATCCCATTATTTTATTTTATTAGTTTAATGTTTTTAAAATATAATTTTAATTGTCTTATGTCTACCTTTGTGTCAGTTTTATTATATAAATATAAGAATTTTAAATGTAAAAAAATCATCCATTTAATATTTTGTAAATGATTATTATTGTTTTAACTCTTTGTTATTTTGCATGTCTCTGTGCTTTTTACTGTAGTGTCTTTTTCAGTTCGGTAAAATGTTTGAGCATATTCTCTGCTTAGATGTTGCTTTGCCGCAAGAACAACGTACGGCAAAGGAAACAATAGGTCTTCTTTCTTTCCTTCTCTCTTGCAATCCTGCCTTGGTTTTTTATTGGACCACCGCGGAAGTGCACTCTTTCAAATAAAATAGGAATTTTTAAAATTGGCCCACAATTGATCAAGTAATTGCGCAACATACACACAAAAACCCTTCTTTTTGAAGTAGGTTAAAAGAAAAAGTGCATTACATTTAATATACTGGAACAGCTAAATAACATAACACATAGGCAATGTGAGAAAAAGAGACAGTCAAACGTAAATACCGGCATGAAAACATTTCGTTTTGGACGATTCATCTTACATCCCTTGTTGTTGCTTTACTGACTGATATACCTTTAGCTATTGCTTATAAAGTATAGGTTCTTTGTTCATTTTTCTATTCGATATAACATAACAAACCGATTTTAGAGATTGTACACTTTAAAACTAGCCCCCTTAATTTGAAGGGAAAAAATGTCCTTTAGAAACTAAATTCGTTTGCAACTGTACAGAAAAAAATATAAACTTAAGTTCCTGGTTCTTAGAATAATCTCGAGCCGTAAATCAAACTAAACCAAAAGAAGGTTTGTTTTGTGATAGTGGGGATATATGACGAATGATTCTTCTTTGGATCAATAAAAAATGCGAGATCTTGTGAAAAAGCTATTCCATAAACATTTGAATAATAGGCCAGGTGAATAAAGTTAAGCAAACTTAGCACTTAAAATAATAAAACATAAAACATACAAAGTTGCCTGAAATAAATAAAGCAAATACTATAGTATTAGTTTTTGCTTAACTTTATTCACCTGGCCCAATATACCAAGTGAGACGTACATAATTTAGAACACAATTCATTACTTACCTTGGCACCTTTTATCTTTACATTGACACAATCTACTATATTGTCTTTGCAGGTATTTTGGTGAACTGTAGTTCCACATGCTAAAAAAATGGGAAATTGTAAATATATACTGGGTGTCCCAACTCTATTTTTACACGAAATATCTTTGCCCCTGGTGGTATTTTTTACAGCTTTCTATTGGTAATGTCAATGAAAATATATAGGTACACCACTGAATTTTACGTAAAAATTCCTAAAACTTTTCTATTTACATTTTTTCTCTTTTTAATATAAAGCGAGTTACAAATGCCTTACCAAATTGACAAAATTTAAAAAACACTCTGTATTTACAAAACGAATCAAGTTAGCCATGATTTTTTACCATTAAATTTGTTTTAAAAATCAAATCGAGATTGTGCAATGAGATTTGTTTCTATCTCTTAGTTTTTGCTATATCCTGAAAAGTTATTGAACAAGTGCCACCCTGTACAGGGACAAAAATATATGGTGTAAAAATAGAGTTGGAACAACCTGTATAGTATATCGACTAATTTTGATTTCAAAATTCAATAAACTTTTATTTTCCAAGTAATGATACTCACTTTCACAGTATAGAGCAGGTTTATTGCTTAAAGGTTTGGCGCACACATCACAAATTTGAGAAGAACCATAACACGCTGACACCCACTGATGCGTTAACTTCTTAGTTTTGTCCTAAAAATTAAACAAAATAAAATACCATACAGATCGTTTATCACAATCAAAAATTACCTTCTTTTTCTGAAAAATAAACTCCCTCTTTTTCGTCGCTTTTCGGAATGTCGGTCGTAGGGAATACTACAAAGTTTAGAAATAACATTATTAATATTGTTGTTAATAAAAAACGTATTTGCCAATATTCTATATTTTACTAATTTCTTAGTCTCGGCTAATGTAAAACCTTGCGAAAGCATGATTAATTATCAATTGACAATTAATTTCTATTTGTGTTTAAATTATTGTTATGATAGCCAATGTCCAATCAAAAAATAAACAACCTAATGAGGGTATATTTTGAAACACTGTTTAATCGCGGGGCGACGTGACCACCGCAACATCCCTAAGCCGTATTGTAGAAAAAGAAGTTAGGAAACAAGTTATCTAAATTGCAAAAGAAAAATTAATCATATGTGAAAATTTAAAAAAGTATTATAACAAAAAAAAATAAAAATAAAATAAAATGTAAACCATTTAACCAAGTCGCCATTATTTTGACCAAAATCAGCTCCTTAAGTTTGCATTTGTTTTGAAACACCCTGTATAGTCTATGTTTAAAAGTACTCTATTATTAATACATAAAAGATATCATAAACAGTGGCGCAACTCATGATACAACAAATACAAAAGGTAGGAGATTGCGCATGACGTTTGTCACGTGACCAACGTTTCTAATGTAGTACTTTGACTAAGTTTGTAAAAAAGTTGAAACATACGTTTGTTTTCGTGTTTTTAACGGTATGTTTGCCCTCTAACTTTGCTTTTCGGTAGTTTTGTGACTTTAAAAATAGTTAGATAAAAGATAATTTGTTTTTAAGTGCTTTAAATAGTGGTTTATTACGTAAGTTCCGTTTATGCTCATATTAACATTTTAAGCTAGTTAACATCAAATATTATATTCTTAGATTAACAGTAATATTAATCTAAAAGATATTTCTCCATACTCGTCCTCATTTTTAAAAAATTACCAAAATTCACAAACATTGCAGGCTTTCTTACTAACTAAATTTAAATATCGCGCCGAATAAAGTCACAATGCAACGTCATGCGCAAAGCGAACCAATTTGGAATCGCTGTTGATCCTATCTTTTTGTAATCTTTGTATCATGGGCGCAACTAGCCTCTGGTTTTTGGGGGGTTAAGCCCTTTTATATGGAGTATATTTGCCGAAACCACTAATATACTCCAAATGTTTAATACTTTTTTTTTGGAAGGGGGAGCTATTCACCGTCTGGGGACGCTAGGCCCCCTCTAATTGCACCTATGATTATAAATAGAAAGGAGGAACTCTTTAGCTCTTTATTTAACTTGTTGACAAAACTAAGTAAAACTTAAAAGAATCAAATTGTGTATGTTAATCCTTATCGAACTTATTTATCGTAAAGTGACATGATGACTTTTCTGTTTCACAAAAAAAAATATTGTTATAGCATATTATGTGATAAAATGCCTATAGATTTTAATAAATATTGAATGATATTTACCTATAAAAATAGTGTTAAGGGGATATTCTAGTCTAGAGACCCAAATTTTGAGCACTTTTGTCAATGAATAAAAAAAAGCAATTGATATTGTTACTATCAATTTTTTTATCATTTCTTTATTCATATACAGGGTATTTCTAAACAAATGCAAAAAATTTTGGAAGGTAATTCCTTTTTAAAAATAAAGGGTAGTTTGCTTTATAAACATGGGGTCAAAAGTAAACCATTAGAAAGTTATAGCCAAAAAATGTAACAAAAAAAGTCTCCATTTTTTTGCTTAAAAGCAAAATGGATATTGTAATTTGCCTCGACTGCCATGGTCATTGGCACAACATTTATATATACATATAATTAACAATTACAATATAAACCTTTTTTTCTTGAATTAAATATGGCAGTACAAGTTAATGTCTTTTAAAAAATCTAAAATGTCTTTGCACTTTCCGATGGTACACAGATTTTCTTTAAGGTCTCTACTAATGTTGTGTTAATGGCGAAATTCCTCATGTTTTGGGCACTCTGAAATGAAGTGCTGTGCAGTAAGTTGACTGTTGCAGTGGTCGCAGATGGGAGGGTTACCAGCTTCCATTAAATAACCATGTGTCAGGCGGGTGTGTCCAATTCTTAATCTCCGTAGTATTATTTTGTCCTTTCTATTTAAAGTTGGTAAATCAAATGGTGTAATTGTAGGCTGACTCGCGTGAAGTTTGGTGTTTGTAATTAAATTACCAAGTAATGTCAAATAAAGTCATATTACAAATGCCTTAATAGGTAACAGCAGCTAAATAGGTTTTTATTTATAAAATAAATTTCCCAGTCCCAACACTTTACGATTTACATCTTATTTGAAACTAATAAGTTTAACGAAAAAAATACAAAAGTTAAAAAAGTTTCTAAATGAAGAAGTCTATCCTAATTTATACACTTCTCCAAGAAATTAACGCACCAGCCTGATTTTCTCCATAAGCTTCAATAAAAAGAATGCTTAAATTTAAATGACAAGACAATTTTGCCTTGCCAAATACTGCCTTTCAGCACCACATCACACAGGGCAATTAAAAATTATTTATTTTTGCCAAAAACTTTTAATCACCTTGTAGAATGTAACAATAAATAACAACGGTAACGACAAAGTTATAGCTTCACCTTTCCTTAACATTTTCATTGTTTAATTGTCTTGATAACTTAATTATTAAGAGTTATGGCCATTCAAATAAAAGCATTTTTGTATTAACGCTTATGGGGAAAATCAGGCTGATGCATTATTTTTTGGAGAAGTGTATTTTTGAGGTCATTGCGTAAGTGGTTCTTTCAATTTGGTTAGCAAAAAGGTAGGAGTAGTCTATTTCCACCACCATTTATTCTAAAAAAATTAAACTGTTTTCATAAAGTGTATTTTTATTTAATCAATATTTTTGTAAAATTTTATTATTCTAGTGTTTTAGGTTTTTAAGATAAAAAAATAAAAATGTTATTCTTTGTCATTTTAGAACCGCTATATCTCCCTAATAGTTGACTTCTGACCCTATGTTTATAAAGCAAACCACCCATTATTTTGAACAAAGAATCACCTGCTAAGATTTTTTGCATTTGATTAGAAACACCCTGTATAAGGAGACACAAAATTAATTTAAATAAATAAATAAATATTCATGAAGTTATGCGTCCTTGAGGTGGAGGAAGAAAAAAAAACGCCATTTCCTCATGGCCATGATTTCTACCCTCATGGTGAATTGAAAAATAAAAATTTTCATATTCTTGAATAATACAAACGTCGTTATCGCGTAAACCACTCGACTTTATCACTAGTTTTTAAGCTTTTTGGAATTTTTACAAATATAACAAATTTAAAGTTTTTAGTTTCTGTTGGTTTACGCGATAAAGAGATATTAAAAGAATACTCATGCCAAATTTCAAGTGAATCGGTTGTTTAGAACTTGAGATAAAGTGACAACCGTATCGAAAAAAGTAGTTTCCAGATAAAAGCGTTTAAAGTTTTTCGTTAAGTTTCAGACAGCGTAACTGATAGCATGGTACATATACCATACGTTCTTCTAATGAGCCATCCTACTTAATCTAGTATACTAAAAGTATTACGAAGAGAAGGAAAGATAGCTATTTATACGAGTAGCTCGCCCTCCAATCGCCTACTGTTAGTGTCGTCCCCTCAAACCGGTCTAGTTACCACGTCTCAAAAACGGCTGTAACTTTAAAAAATTTCGAATTTTGAAAAATTATTTTAGGAAGATATTCTTAAATACCTAATCTATCGAATTATAAAAATAATAATACCCTTTTTTTTAATAGAATACCCCTTTAATTACTGTATGATCAGCATAAATAAATAATATTGTAAAATTAAATTAGTGCTCCAATAGGCCCTGATAAAATGAATTTGTTACTCTAATAAATATGTAAATAATGACGTTAAGCTTGAAATGCCCTGTTAAAATAATTATGCATGTAATAATTTAGATACTTGTTTGCTAATTTTATACTGAGCAGCAAACAACTTTAGTCAATTTTTAAAAATTCGGAGGTTTTAATATATTAAACAATTAAGCTGATGGTTTACTTGTAAAGAAACTGGTGCGTATATATTTCTGTACGATTACATATAAAATCACAAAAAAAACTCTTGCTTTAAAATAACACATGCCAGGCATACTGCAGGGAAATACTTACTGGTGCAGATGCTCCTTGTAGTGGTGGTCGTAGTGTGCATGACTGGATCGGCTGCCCTCTTCCTCCGTCTCGCTTTCGGTGCCACTGGGTCTGCCCCTACACACCAAGCTAAGCACATGCACTACACTCGGCACTAGCTTATGGTAAAGGTAGTGGGGAAGTTTTGCTTATTTTTATTTCGCAAGGCATAATCAAACAATACTGATAAATTTCTTTTTATTTTAATAACGTACCAAAGGGTAAACTTTTAATTAAACCATTTGATAAAGCATATTTTAAACAATAATTTTTACAATAAACATATGGCTGTTTAATTATACCTTGTAAAATCCAAACCAAATATTAAATATAAAAGAGTATGCAATCGTCATAAGGTAGCTGCTATGTTTTTACCAATCGTCGGAGATAGTTCAGCACCGCGAATCTACCAGGTAAAACCGCGTATCTGGATTTGATCGAATTTTACACGGGAAGGTTAAAACCGTTTAAGTTTAAGGGCAAATTAGCAAATTTTTACCAATTATTTAGAGTAATAATCGATGTTTTCTCTGTATTTTTACCATAGATTATCTGTCTTGTCTGCCAATCAGGATCTAACGTAGAATGATCGCGAAATTAAAAATTAGCTATATTTTACAGATACGTGGAATTATCCTATGCTTGTATTTGCACTATCCCCAACGCAATTTATTTAACTAATTTTAATTTGCCTTTAGATTTTTGTAGAGCTTATTAGCATAGTATACATTACTCAACAAGGTATTTAACTTCGATAGTGCTTAATTTACAAACAATATAAAACCTTATTTTTGCATGGTTATTTTTAAGCTGATATTTTCCTTATAAGCCTGTATAAAATAAAGAAATTAAGACAATTATTCAAATAAAATTATGTCCGAAAATGTTTTTTTTTCGAGATACAGGGTGTTAAGAGTTTTAGGAAAAAATGCCTTTTCATCATAACTTTCCTATCACTCCAGATATTTGCACAAAATCTGATACATTTCTTTTGACCATTAAATTATTAAATTTCTACCAGTGGCGTTTGAACAAGATTTGTATTTAATATTTTTAAAGTCAAGTAAAATTTAAGGAAGAGGCTATAACCAAAACTACTTTTTGGTATAAAAAATATGTAATCACATAGACATATCACCCGTTATCCTTAAAATATTTTCACTAAAGCTGATGAGTGAACGGAGTGAGGCATTACACCTTTGTATACATTTAAGAATTATAAAGAATAAAACAAAACAAATGGGTCTTTCCATCCCTACAGTTATTATAACAATTATAAGCTTTTTTCCGTTTTTCTTTAATTATCTCATTCTTACACATGGGGAAACAAAACGGTTCTCCTGAAACTAAACTGAGGACAGATATGACCATCTAAAAGGGTCTTAGGTTTGTCCTTACTGAGCCTTGCCAACCGCAGAAGACAAAGAACTTCACAGTAGTACCATAAAGGTACACGGACATACGTCGGCATCGGACGGACGGTACGGACGGTAGGCGACGGATTTTTATCAGGGTATCGCACATTACGTCATCGGTATCGTCGGAAAAATTAAAATAAATATCAATTGTCAAAAGTTTTATGTTGCGAATGTCGTTAAAACGTTAAACGATGTGTTTTGAAATAAAAAAATGTTCAAAAGGGCAAAAACAGACCATTACTATAATACAGATTATCTAATATATACAGTTCTATGTAGTTTTAAACCTTTATAAGTATTTTTTTGCAAAAACTCATTATGACTAAAATCTTACTAATGATACTGCAGGCAAGGTCTTTTCCCATTTGAGAGTTTTCACCTGTGACTCATGAGTCGTTACCCACCGGATAAAACGGGAGTTCTGGGTAAACAACCTAACGGTTAGCGCACCCAACTCTAACATGGGTAAATGGTCTTCCTCCGTGTATATGTATATACTTGTAGCTTTAGGAATTAAATTAATTCTTACTTGAAACCGGACAAAGTTAGTACTGCCCAAAATGTTGTGTGAATAAATAAAATAAAGAAAATGGAAGGCCGACACTTTTCCTTTAATATCAAGGTGAAGTAGGGATGTGACATTGAAGCCAAACATCAATGATGAACATTGATGACGACATCGAATGCTGACTATTGATGGCAACGAGACTTACAAGTAATTTCGATGTTTCATAAACCTAAATGATCGATGGTATAGTAATAAAAATTAAAAAAAAAGGAACCATAAACTTTTAAACTACCTAAATATTTTTTTATGTTTACTCTGCACGGATAATCTGATTTTTAAACCAATTATTTAGTAGCCACTCACAGACGGCGCTGCGGTGGCAAAATAAAATAAATTAGGTAACAAAAAATAAGGTGAAGCCATTTAAGCTTTACTTCATTTTTTACTGTAGCCAAATAGCAGCAACAAGTTATCATTTAAACGTCGGGCATTACCACAAACAAATCACTGTTAAACGCCCTTTTGTTTTGTAGAACTTTTTAAGTTTTGCTATTACTTGACACATATTACCTTTTTTTTAAGATATGTGTTATTAATGATATAACATATATACCTGAATCGGTAAGTAGTGGGAAGAATAACAAATATTTACTAAATCATTTAATTTTTTTCTATTTTTTTGCAAATATGCCGAAAATTTATTAAGGGAATTTTGGTATTATAGCTTTACCCGAAAAGAAAAAAATAAGAAACGATTTTTTTAGCGCATGAAAGTTTCGACCGTTTGCCACATTATTCATATGGATGGTGGAGGGAGGATAACCATCTGAATGTATTAAAAAGTGGTAATCCGAAAGGTGCAAATTGGGATGGCGCCACAGTCGCTAGTGGAGAGATTTAGACAACGGCGGCCATATTGGTGCCATCCGGCATCTCAACACTCTCAACTGCGACTGCCGGATGGCACCAATATGGCCGCCGTTGACTAAATCCCTCCACTAGCTACGGTGGCGCCATCCCAATTTGCTACATTCCGATCGCCACTTTTTCAACTTATCCGCCATAAAAGATCCTGATCCTCCCCTCCACCATCCATAATTATTCAAAAGGCTTTAAAGGCCTGCGTCGTTGCTTACATAAAGCAGATATCTCCAAATCTAGAATAATTTTAGCATGATTACCTAATAAAGATTTTGGTAACATTATACATAGTATACACTCCGGACCAATCTATATTTTATTTCTGTAAAGTTAATGCGATATCTTGATGCCTTCAACCATCTTTTGTGTATGTGTAGACAAAAGAGTCTATGTTGGTACAACAAATATTTCTTAGTTTGGTGCGAGAGAACACATTTCTTCAAATATCGAGTCACATTTTAATTGATACTATACTCCCTGTAAAAAAATAGATACCTTGGGCGAAAGCTGAAGCAATATACGAAACGAAAGAATATGAAAGTGTTAACAAGAAAATATTAAAACTGCAATAGGTTCAAATGGTTATTTTTTTCTGTTTTTTTTCTAGTTAAAAGACGTTCTAGGTGTTGTTAGCTTTACAGGCTTTCAGTTTATATTTATTAGTTTTCGACGAAAATATTGTTGGAAATTAAAAAAGAAATCCTGTGAAAGCCATAACCCTTAGTATTAATATTAATAGGTCCCACATGATAATTTTAATTTCCCATATGATTAACATTAAAAAGCTTGTCGTTTTGCGTTTAGAATTTTATAACTATTTAACGCCTCATCAAAAATGCTGAACCAAATCATTTCTTTACAAAAACACTTTTTTTAATTCTTTAATAATTCGACGCGTTTTGTAGTTGTTTAACTGTTAAAATAAAATTTATAAAATTTTCTCATTTTTTCAGACAATAAATTTTATTAATTTTTTTTCTTTTGATTCCACAGGCCCTTTTACTTAACTTTTTTTTATCTTTGGACAATCCACGAAGGCTGAAAGCCTAAATACTAACGTACCGTGGGTGTCTTAAGCAGGGTAAGAGGAAGTTTGTTAACTTCGTTTCTTATGGCAACGCTCTGGCGAACCACGTAAGTTTCGGCTTCGGCAAACCGAAATTTCGTCCGTTGCCGAAACCGAAAGTCACGTGGCCACGTATAAAATATATGCTTCCGGCTTCGGTAAAAGTTTAGGCTAAAACCTAAACTTCGGTGGGACACTAATATTTATTATTTTTCAATGCCTTAAAGTTTTAAAAATTTCTATACAAGATTTTTATGTACCTTGGTACACAATATCTATACCTAAACATTTTTAGCAGCATTCACTGAATATCTTGCAATACAGACTAAAACTGACTAAAATTGCTATAAAAATAAAATAATAATCTACACGTCGGTGCCGCAGCTTAACATATTTGTTGAAATAAATAGCAAGAATTTTAAATAATAAGAATAAAATAAATTTAGCTTGGGGGCTATTGGATTATGGTCTTTAAAATACTACATGAAGTTATTATTACTACATAAAAAGTGTTATTTTGTTGTCCATGGGACGAAGACCATGGAACGTAGCGGTATCGGTATCGTCAGGATTTTAATTCAATTGCTATATTCTCGCGGCATTTATTAAATCCGATGCATACCGTCCGCATATATGTGCGATGCTTCATTTAATTTCATTGGGAGTATTTTTTCCGTTCCGTACCGTCCGTCCGATGCCGACGTATGTGCGCGTACCTTAAGTGTTCTGCGGTTTCTTCTTCTTCCTGGCCGAACCTATATAGGTTTTCTCCTGCCAGGCTCATCGTTTCCAGGTACTTTTACAGTATACACACTGAGCTGTTATGCCTCAATATCTTAAATTTATAATTTATGAATTATGAATAGGTTTAAACCTTGGTAGACAAAAAAATAGGAACATAAATTACATTACATAATTTAAAATAGTTAAGACATGTTTACCTTCTTAAACTTAAGCAAACCGAAACATTTTACTTTATTTGTTAGATATAGCAAAATCTACGAGCCAGATACTCTCCTATAAAAAATATTTGGTAATATATTCACATTTAGGACTTTAATTAACAGATTAAATAAAATTAACATATCCGATACCTTGTAATGAACAAAAAGTACCTAAAGCTTTTATTTAATTTAAATATTTTATATGCATTTAAAATATTAAGAATATGGGTAAGTGCATAAAATGAGTGAAAAACTAAAATAATTAAAATAAGCTCAAAACAATAATGAATAAATGCAGAGATCATCTGAAAATGTAAATAAAACTAATTGGTTATTTGAATATTTATAACAAAAAAAAGTAACTCACCACTGCGTAAGTGTGCAAGTCTGAAAAGCCAAGTCACACCGAATATTAAAACTCGACAAAATCAAGTAAATTGTAAACGTTCAACTGTAAGTATCTTCTATATGACTTGATGACTTACCCTCGTTAACGAAAAACACACAGTACCTAGTACTTAGGCTTAGGAAGGCCTTGTGGACTCCCTTGCATGGGTCACTGGCGTTTGCAACCATGGTTATTAATTTTTTGGACCAATGCGATAAATTTGGGTTCAGTTATCTTAGTTTTCTTTACCTTCAAAGTAAAGTAGTACATTATAGTTAATGCCACGACTTCTTGCAAATTTCTTGTGTCGTCATTTTCTTAGAACAGATTTTTTATATGTTATATATACTATATAAACTATACTTGATTTCATTCAAAACAGATTTGTTCACCTAATTAATGATCCTTTACCTACAAAAGGGTTCCCTCTCTTGCCCATCGCTTGGCTGTAGGGGATCTATTGCTTTTTATAGGTACTTCCACGACTTCTGCTCCGAGTAATTGTCCAGTATAAATACTCCACTTGCAGTTGCCAACAGAAAAACTCTGGTGCCGCATGTATCCATCCCTATAAGGTCCAACTGAATAGATCCCAAACTACCCACTTTGTTCGTTCTGATATCTGGAGGTCTTTCCTTAACTCCAAATCTTTAAGTATTTGAGTCTCTTGTAAAGACGCCCACGGTCATTAGTATTTGAGCTTTCAGCCTTCGTAGATTGTCCACAGGTAAAGGAGAAAAACCTATTTACCTTATTTTGCGATTAAAAGTTATGTTTTTAGAAATAAATAATTTTAATCTCGATTAATAACTTAATTTTCAGACGATCTCATAACATTTTGGGTGAATAAAAATGTGATCAAAAATTTAAAATGGTGCTTAAAAATACAAAATTCAAAACGAATTTATTTTAATTCACGAAATACTTACATAGGAAGAGTAGGTTGAGCGCCAGCCAATGCAGGTTCAGGAGCCAAATCCCTAACGGCAATAATAGAGGGTGTAGACACTGATTTTTGCAACGGAAGCCTTTGAGGAAGCAACCGCAACTGTTCAGCTTCACGTTTTGCTTTGATTTTATTAAAGTCTTTCTAAAAAGATAACAAAGTAACATAACAAACTTAACGCCAAAATACTTAGACAAGAATATTATTTAATAACACTACAGTAATACCCCGGACTTACGCGATAGGTGGGACCGAGCGCTATACGCGTAAGTCGAATTCGCGTAAGTCGGGGTACAGTTTTGCATATAAAGACATACTAGTATAATAATTTGGGACCGGAGACTAAATAAAACAATAATTTAGGAAATAAATTTGTATCTACTTCTAGATATAATGACATAATATATTAAGCCATTTTTTGTTGTTAATACGGTTCAAAACATTTTAAAACATTACATTTTCTTGTTAAACGGTGACGTCATGTACGTCGCGTATTAACCGTGTTTGAATACACCTCGAACAATGGTTTAAAAACAATATAGTTATCTTTGTCGGGCAGGCGTATGCATCGTATCGTATTCATTAAAAACTTTGTTTCGGTCATTTCGGTAAACTTTTACATGTCTATACATGCACAAGTGAACAATGTTAATATTTGGTGTAAACAAAAGTACATATTAATCATAAAAAATAAAAATCATGATCATAACCTAAAAGTTTATTGGGCTGTGACGCAACGGTTTGAAAACATACATTTTCTTGAGTCTCATTTTTATATTGACTTTTTCAAATACGGTTTGAACCAGTGAGACGAATACGGTTAGCAAGAAAATTTGACTTTAATTTTTGCTTGTTGTATTTGATCTGACTGCCAATTCCGGTAGATCAAACTTTTTCGCTAATTCACAAATTCTAATTTTTGCATCGTAGTCTTTAATTATGTTAAGTTTACACTCCAAAGATAATGTTTTTCTTTTCTTGTTTAAAGCAAAAGAGTCGTTTAGAGCCATAGTACTTAATAAATATCCATAGATGCCATAGTATTTAATAAATATCCCAGGTCGTCGCACAACGCACAAAATACACAAACTTGTAACTTGTACTTAAGTAACCACGCACCTACTCCGCACTACACCCCTGTGCCTGTTGTAAGTTGAACGAATAATAAGTCCTCGGCCAGCGTTGAGCGGCAAATGTGAGAGCACTGTCTTTGATCTTTATGCGAGAATAAAAGAGCTTGTTTATTTAAATCAGCTGCTCGACGCTGACGCTGGTTGTCGTGCCCGAGGCTTAATGCGGGCGCCGCGTCGGGCCTGGAATGTCACAAACGCCGCCGCTTGACCTTGATTGCGCGGCCTTGAAAAAATAACGAATAGACGAGAAAATTAAATCGCGTAACTCCGAATTTGCGTAGGGGTAGCGTAAAGCCTCGGGCACGATAACCAGCGTCAGCGGTCGAGCGGCTGACTTAAATTAACAAGTTCTTTTATTCTCGCATAAAGATCAAAGACAGCGCTCTCACATTTGCCTCTAAACGTTGGCTCGCTGACGCTTACTATCGTGGCCAAGGACTAAGTCGGGGTATTACTGTATTCTACAAATAAAAGTATCAGATGCGGAGACTATTTTTGTCTTCTTAACAATAATCGGTGGTCAGAATTTGGCAATTCTTGCTTAAGACTTACATACTTTTTTACTAGGATTTTTTTAATTTTATTATAAAAACAAATTTTGAAAACAAAATAATTATCAAGCTTATTATTAATAACACAGATATAGGTTGGTATTGAACGGATACCACTTTAGAAATAACAAATAAAATTTTAAACAAAGCATATTTATTAATTGAAATCATGACTTGAGCACACTACATTAAGTTTTGCTTTTAGGAGTGGCGTAAAACACATTTCTGTTTTTATTCACATTCTCTTGAATTTGAGGATAACTCTATAAAAAAGCATTTAGTCAATTTGCTTAAAACTTAAAACTTAAATTATTTGTGCCCCAAACGTACTAGAAAAAATGTGCTACAAATTTTTCATATTTTTTAAAGACAACATGAAAAAAAAGCTATATCATTTTTCCAAAACAAAGATTTTGTGGATATAGCAATTTTTGTTATAACAGCACTACTAACCTGTAGATCTGCTTCATTAAGGGAATGAGTGCTGGCAGCTCCGGTGGAGGTCCTAGTTCTGTGCCTAATTATAACAGGAGCTTCAGGTCCCAACAATCTAACTGTACTTCCATCAACATTGTCAATCAATGATGATTCGTCTGCTTCAGATTCCATAGAACTCAATGATATACTAAAAAAATACTATGGTTAAGTAAAACTACCTTAATTATTATAAATTTAGTAAGTAAAAGTAAGTGAGTTTTTAAATGTATACAGGGTTATTTTTAAGTTCATATTTTCCTTTTAACACTGTCAACTTATATTTTTTTAAATGAAAACCGTTCGTCGTACTAAAAATAACAAGAGACCAAATTAACTCCAAAGGAAATGATTATTTCAAATAATAATATTAATTAAAAAAACAGTGGAGTACTATTTTTTTCTTGAAAAAATTCAATACAAATCTTGTTCGCACGCCATTGGTAATAATGTTTTAAACAACATTTTTAACATTTGTTAGGTTGATTATTGTCATTAAAAAAAAAAACACGAAAAAAAGGTAAAAAGACATGATTGTAAATAAAAGAGTATAAAAACCTCGGTTAAAACTTTGATTACAGCCTTGGAACACTTTTCACTTTAGTATGTAATAGACTATTACCTCCTTTGTCGCTGATGTTTTATTTTTCCTGTACTTGATAAGTCTTCCAGGGCTGTCCATGATTTTCTTCTTTGCGAGTGTGCTTCTGGTTGAGATAACCAATCCTGAGCCCCTAAAAACAACCTATAATGACTGAGAAGTTATCACCAGTTCACCTTTTTTAAATATTTTTAAAAATATTCTCTTGGACCACAATATTAGTGGATCTATTCTGCAAGTCATGTTTTATATTTTAACTTTAATTAATAACTCAACTAATTTTAGCAGCTATGCCATAGATTTTTAAGAGTCAATTTTGAAGTACAAAATTTGTAGTATGATGGTTTGTGTTAAAGGTTGTCTGACTTACCACTTCCTTTTCGACTAGGTGGTTGGTGCAGCGGTGAAGAGCCTAACGAGCCGCCAAAGGCGTCAGGCTCTTGACCGGCCTCATTAAGTGCTGGACAACTAGCACTTAGCCTTGCTACTTGTGCTAACAGAGGATTTAAAGCAAACGCTGCAAACTCTTTGGAATTATGGGAATACCCTGCAACAATAAACACATGTTAGTTAGATATTTATAATTATATTTTATAACATGTGCTCAGTAATTTTTCATTTTATCACGATTTTTTTAAGGGGGCGGGCTAAGGTTAGCTGTTAATGTGATTTTAATTGATGTAGTCTGGTTAGTCTGACTCTAGATGATGAGGTTGTTCTTTTGAAAAATTGAATTTTCAATCGTCTCAAGTTATGAAAAGATATTTTTGGTTCCACTACTTTCTGAATGAACTGGAACCCCTTATGTTACCTGTAATAAAAACAAAATTGTTCTGTTATCAAATCGGATGGCACCCCAAAATATTAAACTTACGTTATGATGAACATGTATTTCTATTTTATGCTTTATTTGTATGTTTTTATATATATATATATATATATATATATATATATATATATATATATATATATATATATATATATCATTAGATTAGATTAGATTAGAATAGGGCCGGGATAACCCATGCACTGAAGCCGCTCGGCTTACTGTGCGCCCTGTCTTTACGTCTGGGTGATGTCAGCCAGACGGGACCTACAGCTTAACGTGGGTTCTGAACCAAAGTCCCCACCCAGGGGGCACTACTGAACCTACCAACTTAGTGGGGTCCCCATGTCTACGGTTGCGCAGGACACGGCAAAGTGTGTTCCGGTGCCCTGGTCCTTTGGGGGCCTTCAGCGTCGATACATTTTGCACTTTGTCCGTCTGGTGTTGAGCTAACCACTAAATTTCCGACCAACTTATAAATAATTATTTGGCCTCAGCAGGATTTGAAGCCACCTCACGTCCGTTGTGCGCTCAAAGACTTAACGCCTTACACGCTAAGCCATCACCGGGGAAACGCAAGAAGTATAAAACAAATTAATTAATCAAAACAATGTTAAAGTTACCTATTTAATAAAAAGATATTATGAAAACACTAAAGGGACATTCAGTACTTAATAGTACTCCGAAGAGAAATTACTCTAAAAATGAAAATGTATTAACATAAAACCGAAAAGTGAGCGGCCTTAGTCAACTGAGAAATATTGTTTTTTTGTGATTTTGACGCGGTCCAATTGATTTCTCCAGAGTAAAAATCCCCGAAGATGCCTCGTGCATCCGATGTAGGAAATATAATCCCGGCATCCCGCCCCTTTTACAGACCCGAAATATTCGGGATTAAATTCCTTAAATCTCTGGATTTTCGAGATCAATAAATAAATTTCAATTTTTCAAAATAATATTGCATAAAACGAAACGCACTTAGTTTTTCTGTCAATTTACCAAGTTGTCAACGCCAATAAAAATAAAGTCAGCCATTTTTATTTCCCAGCTGATTTTAGTCAAGTTTACGTGGTCATACTTACTTAAAGAAAGCCATGTAAAAGCAACACCTCGCCTCACGCAAGTTATTAGATTTTTGCATTGAAATATGTTTATTTAAAGTATATTTTGGATATTTTACTTTTTATTATTTATAGGGTTTATTATTGCTTTAGGTTTGTTGTATTGTATTACAAATTACAATGTTTTAATGGGATCAATTAGAGGTTATAAGAGGGTATGTCAATGTTGCAGAAATATTTTGTTTTTTTTTCAAGAGAAAACTTTTTTGTTTGTATTTTTTTATTCCTAAAGAAAGTTAAAAAAATAAAAGTAGATTTTTAAATATTTTCGCATTTTTGTACTCTACCCTCAAATACTGGGCTTGTCTGTGCCCAGTCCTGGAATCCCAGGATTTGAAAAAAGGCTTGGGATTATATCTCCTAATCTGATGGCAAAACGTAAACGATTTCAATTTGACGCGGTATAAATCTAAAAATCAAGATGTCTTAATGCGGTTGTATGTTGATGTTTAATATGTTTCAGTTTATTAGATGTACATATACGGTTAGTTCCGGTTAGTGTAGGTTATTCCAACTCACCACTATTTGCTGCAGTCGCATTTCTCATAAGCTGCACAGATTCGTGCAACTCTCGAACCTGTTGCAGACTATCTTCCAGCACGGCATAAGTTCTGGGAGCCGCTGCCGGCGAATGTGGCGTCACGCTGATAGTGGGCAAGGGCCCCGCCGGCGGCCGGGGGCTGCTGCCGGCAACATGACGGGGTCGCCAGCGACCTCGTCGAACGCTTGCGGGTAGTCGGTGACGACGTCTTCGTCACTGTCTGCCTCGCCTCCGCTTGCGCCGCATTCATCTAAAATTTTAAAAATATATATATTAAACACCAAAGTAAAAAACCTTTAAAAAAATAAAACTCAGTGATGCCACAATTAATTGACGGAATAATATAAAATTCACTTTTTTAATGACTGTAACAATGTTGTCAGCGAAATACAATAAAAAATAAATCTACATAAATACAAAAATGCTTGTTTAAAAACATTAGAGATTTTTAATATTTAATATACCATATATAACAGGCATGGCGAACCAATGACACGCGACGCAATATTTTGGACGCCAGTAATCACAAAATTTATTACGCACTTACGCACTACAAAAAAACAGTGCAAGATCAAGCGTGAATGTAACGTAATATTTTTTTCACTCTTATTTATTGGTTTTGTCCCAATTATACATCAGGAACTAAAGGTATAGTTGGGGTCAAACATATTTTATTCTAAAAGCAATGCCGCAAAGTAGGCAAAAAATCATAATTTAAACAAACGCTTTTGTGAACAATGACTTGTTGCAGCAAAAAATATTAAGTCGTCAGGTTTTATGGCAGAACAGAGACAAAATAAAAGGATTTTTTAAAGTACGTTACACGTGTTTTAGCATTTTTTTATTTATCACAAAAATATGTAAAAAGACTCTGTCAGAGGCTATGTGCTTTCGAAAAGTTTGTTTACATAATTTTTTGTGTACTTTGCGGCATTGCTTTTAGAATGAATTATGTCTGGCTCCAACTATAAAGGACGCAATTTTATACGTGAGTACCTTTTTTTTCGACAAATTTTGTTTCTCCATAAATAATTGAGGAGGTTTAAATTAAAACGCAAACATAAAACAAAATTTTAAAAGTATCTCACAATTTTTATGTCGCGTTTTATTATTTCTGTTTAAAAAGTTGTTTAATACAAAAAAGGGTTGCGGCGAATAACGATCAGAGTGCAACTAGGATAATTTGTCAGTATTTGCATTTTAATATTTTAAGTCGGATATTGTTAATTTAGATATTAAAGATAAAACAAAAAAATAATTTTTCTAAAACAAGTTGAAACTTAATGTCGCAAAAATACGACCAATATGGACTATCATCTTTTATTCCCGTCAGCCAGCGCGTGGAACATGTGCGTTCTTAGGCGGCACGCTGTATCTTTAAATGTTGTATTTTCGAGGACTACGAACTTTTTGCCGTAATTATCACATGTTGAAATATTTTAGGTACTAGCTCTTGAAAGTTGCTATTATTTTAATATTGGTAAAAAATTGACTATGATCGTTATTCGCCGCCACCATTTAAATACATATTATAACATAAATATATAAATTAAATATATTATTAAAAAACTTTCTAAAATGCGTTTATAAGAAACGTGCAGTAAAAATTGTGATGTTCTCTAAAAATTGTGTTTTATCAAATTGATTGGAGCTCCTCAATTATAAGGTCCAAGTATTTTAGGGCAACTCTAGGACCTCATTTTACAATTATATACACAAATGGCACGTTAATACGTGAAAGTTCGTCATATATTTGGTTTTTAAGTTCTGTTTAAAATTCTAACCACATTGTATGCATAATCCCCTAAGTGTAACCGTTTTTCCTTATTTAAAATTTTATGTCAAAAATGACGTTTCAGGACAATACAAGGAAATAATTTTTTTCCAAATAAAAGATTGTACTAGATTTGTCTCTTAGTTGGCCACTAAATTACCCGTATTTAGTCATATCTAATATATATATATATATATATATATATATATATATATATATATATATATATATATATATATATATATATATATATATATATATATATATATATATATATATATATATATGTATATATATATATTATTTTTGACCACCATGTACTTAATCATTGTCAACATATCAGTACAGTTCACTTAAGAAGTATTTCCTAATGGTAGGGGAGCCCAGAGGGGATTTCTGAAGTTACTACAGCGCGTCAGAAAAATATACCGGATAATACCTTGTACCCGATTAAATACCTCCACCAAATATGAGCCCCGTATACAGGGCCGATCATAAAAAACAAAAATATATCCATCAGAAAATGTCGTGCGCGTCAGATTAAGATAGGGTGAGTTAATTACATGCTAAACAGTGTATATACCACTAATCTGACAATTTGAGAGTGACGTAAAGAAAGCGGAGGGCTACAAAGTTGTAAAAAAAATGTCATTTTGACATGCTTGAGCGTGGTTATTGTTTTTTTTGAAGAAAATAATTCAAGGATAACAAAAAATATATAATTCAATACGATTTAAAGAATTTCCACAAGCCGAAATAATAAAAATATTTTTTTGACATACTTAAAAGTCTATAGCCGCTTAACTCCCCGATAAAAATGTATAAATTATATAACATTTTTTCATCTTATCATCTAAGCTTTGCGACCTATTAGGTCTCTATGACGCTCGAGTAACTGCAAATTTAGCATCTTGGGCTTCCCTACTATAATAAAGGCTTTTACATTGAAATGATAGAGATATACAGATTGTCCGCTAATTAATGGTACACAGAAAAACCACAGATTCCTTATGCCAAAATATTAAGATTTAACCAAACATACATATACCCAAAAGTTGGTAATAAGAAAGATACAGGGTGTCGAAGTGAAAATTATATTTTTTATTTATTTCAATAATTTTTGATGCTTTGAATATTTTAATAAATCTTGGTCTCTAAGGATTTTTTGACATAAGATATTTAGAACTGATATTATTTTTATGTGTAAACAGCTATACTATTTAAATTTCTCTAAATTGTCCCAACTTGTTTGTGATATTCTGTATGTACCATATAAGTAAACCAGTAAACTCCCTTATAATTTCTACCCAAAAAGGTATACTTGCTCCGAGCACTAAGAAATATGGTACGGAACGTTCATAAGAGTCATGAATGAGGCGTGGTTAATTAAACCACTTTAATTTTTGTCAATTTTGCTTAATTAATTTTAAATTTTAAAAGAATATTACTGTTTTACCTTTAAAAATATTATTTAAGAAAATGCAAAAAAAAAATAAAGCCAAACCACCCCTTAATACACAATATGTACTCTTATTTGCCGAATTAAAATTATTTTAGGAGAAATGATCACTTTTCAAAATTTAAAACCTACAAACTATAAATAGTAATTACATTAATTTGTTCTTAGACTTCACAAAATATCATGGAAAACCAAATTAAATATAATTTCAAACAATGATTGTTGTTTCTTTTACGTTATTAATAGAATTTGGAAATGATTAATCCGCTATTTCAATACAAATTTTACAATTCGAAAACCTACAAGTTTAAACTAAGAAAATAAACAATATAAATCTGCAAAATTAAAAAACATTGGATTTTACTGTTCGGGAAATTGTGTTTTGAAGTGGGTGACCATAAATTTGTAACCATCGACGCAAGTAAAATAATGTTTTCTGAATGAAGCTATTTTTAAACACTCAATTAGCAAAACAAAACGAAAACTGAAACATAAAAATAAAATTGACAACACTTTTGGGAAAATGTGTCTGAAAAACTGTTTATTTTTAAAATAAACAGTGACTACTTCCAAATTTTTAATAGGCTAGGACAGCGCTGTTTTACGTAGTTAGAGGCAGAGGTGTCAAATTTGTTATTAACGCTTATTCATCTTGTCTAATTTAACAAAAG
Organism: Listronotus bonariensis; assembly: GCA_014170235.1. Classification (NCBI taxonomy): domain Eukaryota; kingdom Metazoa; phylum Arthropoda; class Insecta; order Coleoptera; family Curculionidae; genus Listronotus; species Listronotus bonariensis. Next base: position 112,394 of record JACEGR010001299.1, read on the forward strand.
TCTAAATATTTATTTGATCAAATCTAAACAACTTTAAAAAAATACAGAAAGTACAGAAATTTTGTTGGAAATATCTCCAAAAAATCCCTGAAAATCTGAGCCCTTTATATTAACATTAGGTACTCGACCATAGAGTATAAAGATTTTTCATTCAAAATACACGGGAACTTTGATTTTTATTTTTAAATTTCTATAGCTTAGCGACATTTTATGGTATCATCTTGTTCAAGGTCAGGATTTCTTTATAATTGAATGGTCTACAAAAGTGCCCATTGTGGCAAAGTCGCATCTCATACCGGTGAGGTAGTTCTGGACGCTAAACCTTTTTTTCGTAAAACATTTTTTCCGCATTTATCTCGTTAATGGTCCGTGAACCATCATGCTTCAAGAGGGTTGTACATGAATTGTTGTGAGCGTCAACTGCAGCGCCGATGGTGCTCCAATGAAAAAATTCATATTAATCTTGTGTTTTTTAAATATAACACCCTGTATATAAGTTCACTTTTGGATTTTAAAAATAAAAATAACGTTAATTTTATCAGCGATACCTATACCAAAAGTGTAAGGTTTTAAAGATTTTTGAAAAATTATTGACAAAAATAAAATATTAATATACTCGTATATTAGATACCTTACTTTTGCTTGACTTTGTATATTTTGTTAGACTGCCAGAATATTAACTGTACCATCACCTACACTTGAATTTTTTCCTAAAAATTATACAGGGTCTTCAGAAATTATTATAATAGTAAATATTAGTAACTGGACACCCTGTATAATTTCTGGTAAAAAATTAAATGTAGGTAAATGAACACTTAATTTTCTTGCAATCTAACATAATATATATATATATATATATATATATATATATATATATATAAAGTCAAGCGTAAGTAGGATATATTAAAATTTTGTTTTAGTCATAATTTTTTTAAATCCCAAAAACCTGTTTTTTGGTATAGAGATCGCTAATGAAACTTACATTATTTTTACTCCTACAATCCAAAAATGAACTAATATACAGGGTGTTTCATTTAAAAAAACACACAAGTTTAATATCGATCTTTTTCTGGAGAACCCTGTACAATTCGACCATCAGAGACGCAGCTGACGCTCACAACGATTTATGTATAACCCTTTTGAAGGATTTGGACTGGGAGAAAATAACTGAGAAAATTCTGGCTTACGGTCTATAATCACAAGAGCTACAGAACAAATGCAAAGGACAATTTTATAAGCTGTTTTTACAGCTTGAACGTTTTCTTGCATGAAGTTTTTCTTGCTGCAAGTCGTTTTTACAATAAACTTTACTAAACTTACCTAAATTGAAAAACAACTTGTTTAATGATTTTCTAAAACTTTTAAGAAAAGAATAAATACACAAATGAATTTTTCATTTGTTATTTACAAATATTCTTTAACCAACACTCGACGCTCTTCTAGGTTAAGTTTTTTGTCTAGTACCATTTTATTAAGGAAAATATATTTAAAATCACTAAAATAATTACCAAACTTGCAGGCTTGTTGCAATAAAAATTTCGCTGTTATATTCTTCTGCATAAAAAAAATTGTAACAAGAAATATGTTATGCAAGAAAACTTTCAAACTGTAAAAACAAAAACAGCTTTTCAGTTTCTTCTGGTATGAGAGAAAAATTACAGCAAGAAAACTCTCATGCAAGAAATATTTTAAACTGTAAAAACAGCTATAGGAATTTCAATTTTCTATTAAAAAAATGTCCTTAGCACCAAATCACTAAATATTTTTTGAGATATTAGTCGTTATGGTTTACGTAGCATTGAATTTTTATTATCGACATATTTTAAGCATTGTTTGGCAATCAGTTAATTATAGTGTAGTGTAGGACTAAAAAATGTAAATAGGTGTAAAAAAGTTTTTATGCCAAACGCGTATAACTGAGTTATGTCACAAATGTCAAAAGTTAAAGAAGTCCTTTATGGTTATATGTATAAACAAATAAATTTTTCGAACTTGTGATCCAAAGACCCTTTCGACAAAAATCAGCATTTAATAAAATGTATCTAACTTCACGACCTTGAAAGCAGGGTAGTTCAGTAAAAACTAGTTTTAACGAGAACCTAATGCCAAACACCTAGTCCTGAATTACACTGACGATGCCAAACGGTCTTTTCACAAAAAAAAGTGCGAAACTATTTCTATAACAGACCTGTAAACTTCAACGACTTATATCTCAGAAAACTTTTCTTATTCTATAAATATATTCCCAAACTACCAGGGAATTTTTTGGAGGTATTTCCAACAAAATTTCGTTATGGCAGTGAAAAACAAAAATAGTTGCCAAAAAAGCACCCTAGTTCATATACAGGGTGATATGATTTTATACGCATAAACTTGGGAAATTATTGCTAAGAACAAACAATGATTACTATTCAAAAATAAAAAGTTACTAAAATCTCTTTACTTAGAAAGATAATCAATTTTTTAAATAATATAAAGAACATGAATTTTGAGTACAAATATTAACTAATAATAATAAAAAAAGACCGTAAACTGTTTCTTGTTAGTGTTAAATTTCTTGTTTTTTGTAAAAACTCATCCCATAAACAAATAATAATGATGTTTAATATCTCTATTCGTACCCTGCCATTACTTGTGGTTGTATGTGAGCTTACTTTTACGCCATTAGGATTACAATTATGGCTTCCAGTTACTATACCAAATTATTTCTGACACAAAAAAAGGTATGTACCTTGTTTTCCATTGTTATTCATTATATGTACTCAGAAATCAGCTTCTTTTTTATTGAAAATAATTTATTATCTCCCTGACTAAAAATACTTGTCCTTGGAAATTATTTCTCAAGTTTATGCGGGTAGGTTAAGAATCACCCTATATACAGCATCCACAAAAAAATTGCAATACCTAAGATTGATTTATTTTAAGAGAAGTGTGTTGGAATTATATAACACAGTGAGTCTTTGCTTGTATAAATCTAAACATAAAGTGTATCTGAATCTTCCCGCTTGTTTCACCAGTAAAAATTATTATTTAACTTAATTTTAAAAAGTGTATTTAAAACAAAAATGTTTTCGAAAAATGTATAGCTAATTTCTGTGCAAGGGCGTCGCCAGGGGGACAAAGGGGGCAGCTGTCCCCCTAGAGATTCTAAAAAATTTGCCCAATGTAAAGCAACCAGTCTTAATTCTTTTTCTTGGCTTGCTTGATTGATTATTCTCGTACGTACGAAACTCGAATGAAATCACCAATTTCATTGAATCAAATCTAAACAACAATTGCTGCGTTTAGCTTTAGTATCTTCCTCACAGAAATGACAATTGATTTGTTTTACTAATATTATAAATGCGGACTTTGCATCGGTTTTAAAATCGCAAAAATTCGGTAACTAGTTACGATCTCTTAATAGATATAGCCGCGAAGTCAATCAATTTAGGTATAGCTCATACGAAAGTAATCGAAATCGAAACAGCAAAAAGTGCTGTACCGGCATCTTCTTAATGAAGCATAGACGTGCAGATTATTTTTCCTGTCTTTTTTTTTTAAACTAGTTTAAAACAAATGAAATATTTACATTATCACTTTTGCTTAGTTTTATATGATGGCGATTTTCGATTTGAGATCCGACGTTTTGTCCCTGACTGATGTTTATTTTTTTAATGTGCTTTATTGAAGATATGTTCTGTATTGGTTCGGCGGATTTATTTAATTAATAGTAGTTATTGGGTACAAGCCAGAAAATAAATTAGAAGTACAAAAAAACAACTAAATGGAAAACTAAAAATCGACGTTTTGGTGGCCAGTCTGCCACCGTTGTCAAGATAGATTAAATAAAAATAACAAAATAATAAAAATTAACTATTATTTAAAAAAAACATTTTTGACATTTAATGTCAAAGATTTTTTCAGAATCACCCAAAAAAGCTAAAAATTTTAAACCTACATATTAGTTAATTTTTATTTTTATTCAATTTATCTTAACAACGGTCCCGAACCGTCGATTTTTAGTTCATAATTTACTTGTTTATTTTTGTTTTGGTAGTTCTAATTTATTTTCTGGTGTGTACCCAAATAGTTACCATCAATTAAATGTGCTTTATTATATATATTATTTCATATTTTTAGTATAACTCGCCCTGTATAATACCAATTGGAGTAAAATTTTGTATTTTTTAGACCATGCGACCAGCTTTATAAAATTTTGTTTTAAAATTTAAAAATTTTTGGTCTATTTGTCCTCTTGTAACTCATATCCTGGGACACACTGTAGAACAACCTAAATAAAACATAGAATGGTTAAGAGTCAGCGTTCCGAGTAATATTATAAATCCACAACACATTGTATCTATAACCACGGCAGCTTCAAAAAAGCTTCGATTTTACTCTTTCGAGCCAAAAAGTATTTTTCCCCTTCTAATTTATACACTTTATATGTGTCCCAAATCCGACCTCCCTTGGAATATTGTTCTCATATCTGGGGCATTGCGTCCCCCACAACCCTAAGCATTTTTGATTTCATGCAAAGAGCTATTCGTCTCATTAATGATCCTTCGCTTACAGAAAGGCTCCCCTTACTTGCCCATCGTCGGGCTGTGGGGGATTTATTGCTTTTTATAGGTACTTCCATGGCTTCTGCTCTGAAGAATTGTCTAGTATAGTTCCTTCACTCACGGTTCCCAACAGAGCAAGTCGTGGTGCCGCGCGTATTCCTAAAAGCTGTTTTTACAGTTTGAAAGTTTTTTTGAATGTAAGTTTTTCTTACTGCAACTTTTCAATCTGCTCGCGCGCAGTTTTCTCTTTTAAAATTTGCTGCAATGTGCTTAATATTTAAAATTGCTGAGCGATTCATAAATGCAAATATTTATATCCTTTTTAGTTTTAAAATCAGGTCATTGTATGAGTAAAAACAATACTCAAACGTTTTAAAACTTTGAATTGAACACAATAAACCACCGATTAGTTAAAAAAGTGGCAAAGCAATTGCGATAAGGATTTTTTTCATTTTGGTATTGTATCTAGGTTTTTCCAAAGCACAAAAATTACAATTTAAATTTATTTATTATTTATCCTGGAACATCCCATATTGGGCAATATTCAAAATATCTTTTATATTGCCATTTAGCTCTTACCAATTTTTACCAAAATATCACAGCCACACAAAAAAATAAAATTCTGATCTGGGGCTCTGGTTACGCTTACTGTATGTTTCTGGGTTGCTAAAACTGAATTTAATGTCCATATGACCCGGTCTCATCGGGGCTAAGAAGTATACAGTGTGGTCCATAAGGTGTGCAACAAATGGAAAACGTTTTAAATTTGCAATTTGTCAGAAAATCTTATTCTTCAAAATAGTTGGTGCATGGTCCCAAAATATATTAGCAGTAGTTACTTTTATTAAAACTTAAAGGACATACAGAAAATACAAAAAATAGAAAAGCTTTTTAGAATTAAAAGCTTTGCATAGCCTCCTACTAAAATATTTTTTTCTAATTTTTACCTAACCCTGTATAATACAATGTTTAATTATTCTTTTTAAAAATTTCCTTAAAATAGTTATAACTATTTTTTTTTAATTTAATTAAAACAATTCTATAAAATTTAACTGGATTTATATTATATTATAAAACCGCTAACCACAAGTTTGTATAAGAATAAACAGAATCAGCCAGCCAATTATGTAAATAGGCAATGGGTGAAAAATAGACAGTCTAACGCGAATACCAGATGTAAACATTTCGGATTGGGTGACTAGTAGTGCTTGTTTTGTTATTGCATTGCCGGCCGATATACCTTTAAAATTGCAATAAACATTTTTGTGTGGTTGGGTATTTAGAGTAAATTGTAAGTCTTTTTATTCAATTTATTAAGTACTATATTGTAAAATAAAGAGTGTTCAATAACTTTACCGACAAACTTTAAGGGTGATTCTACAATAAAAAATAAGAAAAAGCTTTTTAAGAACATATGTCCTAAACGTCTTTGTTTTTAAACTACGGGTAGTATATTTTAAAAAATTATTGTTTTTTTTATAATAACTTTTTTACTCAATTTATTTAGTACACATATTGTGAAATACAGGGTGTCCAGTAACTCAACTGACACACTTTAGGGGTGATTCTACAATAAGAAACGAGAAAAAACTTTCTATGAAAATTATATGTCCTAAATTTCTTACTTTTTAAAGTAAGGGATGTAAAAAATTTTAATAAATATATATATGTTTTTTATAAAAACTTTTATTCTAATTCAGATAATTTTTAAAAAATTCAGGGACTCTGAAGAAATGTACGCTAGTAACTCCTTTGTGTTTTTATTACCTTTTTTGGTCTCCTATTCGGTCTAATTAAAAAATACGCCTTATTACATACCCCCGGCCATACAAAAAGTTGAAGAAAATCACATAATATGGTGAAAATCGTACTTAGACTTGCCCAATATTTTTTTACATTTTCACTTATAATGTTTATTTTCTATAATGTGACAAGATTATAATTGCTAAACATTTGAGATATCCCAAGCGCAAAACACATTGTTTGACAAATCAAAATTTTAAAGGATATTTAAAAAATTTTACAGCTCATTTTCTTTTTATGTTAGAAAAGTTTGTAATCGAAATATGAGTACATATATAGAAAGTTTTTATATAGGGTGTCCCAAAAGTGAGGTCGCAAATGATGAAAGTGATGGAAATTTTAAAAATATATATTTTTAAAATTTATTTTAGAAAAATGTAATAGCGTACCATATTTTTCTTATAAAATATTTACCATCAACCCCTCATGGACGACATTGGTAAACATTTTTTTGCTTGTATGCCAATAAATGTTTTCTGATGCAAAGAAGGTGATAAACACCCCGTAGTTCAAAAACTAAGATATTTAGAACATATCGTCGGTGTAAAGGTTAAAATCACTAAGTGACATTTTATAGTTCAGGGAATAACAACGATTTTATAGAAAATTTGTGATGAAAAAGAAAAGATAAACTTTTTTTATATATAATATTTGAATCAGGATTTATGGATGTCATGATTGTAACTAATAAATTATTTCCTTAAAAATATTTTATTATAAATAACTTAAAAATGCCAATTACATTTTTTTAACAAAATGTACATAGTGACTTTTATCTTTAAATCGACGATATGTTATTATATATTATTTTTATTATTTTTCATTGTTAATCAACCCCTAAGGTTTGTCGGTTAAGGTAATGGAGACCTATAATTTTTAGATTTTTGGCAAGACCAGAATACTCAGGAAATTAATTATCCGAATTTATAGTAGGTCATCGTACATTGCTACACATATTACATAACTCTTCCAATCTTATTTAACTGCAACATTGTCCACATGAAATTTATATTGCACTCCTGAACCCTTACTATGGGTGTTAGTATGCACATTAGTTTAGAACTAGGTTATCAAGATCCCACGGGATTAAATAGTAATTTGTTGCGCAAATAGAGTACAAGCCAACAATGTACCTTAATTTAAAGTAATTAACTTACGTATACGATGGTGGAAAAAAATTAATAAGATTTTATTTGAGAAAAAAGTGTAAACTACACTTTTAGCGAGATATTTAACAACGGCATGGGTCAGGTCAGAGTATTTCGGATTGAGAGAAAGTTAAAGCTGCCACCGCCCACAACAGCCCCAACGAACAGCACAAAAACCTTTACGACCTAAAACGCCATTATTACCCGGTTTTGCGGGCCCTGATTATCGGACCATAAGAAGCCGCCGGGCTAAATGTCTCACATATCACATTCACCCGCGGAGGCAGGCACGGCGCTGCAACTACATGCTACTGCAGAATTCTCTCAGGATGCAGCAGAGCTCAGCTGTCAAGGCTATTTTCCCAGTATTTTATTTGTTGCAAAATGCGGGTCTGCTTAAACTTTGCCTACCAATTCTCCCGACTCCCGGACGAAGAATTAGTCCCTGGGCCAGTATTGAAATTGACTTCATGATAATAACACTTTTTAAAACCTTTTTAGTGGTGTTCCTTTTGACGAGTCGACCACGAATATGCATACCGCCATATATGGCAGTGGCGGTTTAACCCAACCTGTCAATGTCAAATGTTTCGGGTGTCGGACTGGGTAAACGGGTCACTTTTTTGTCGGACAAGTTTTACATGTAATTTTTAAACATTGTGCCGAAAATCGTAAGGGTTACAGTTACGAAACCCGCCCGATCCAATACCCAAAACATGTCCATGGGCCTTATGCTTTTGTGACTGTAACACTTACGATTTTCGGCACAATGTTTAAAAATTGCTTGTAAAACATTGTGGTAAACATTTGACATTGACAGGCTGGTTTAAAGCCCCGCTTCAATATATGGCGGTATAAATATTCGTGGTAGACTCGTCAAAAGGAACACCCCTTAAAAGGTTTTAAAAGTGTTATTATCATGAAGTCAATTTCATTACTAGCCAAGGGCCTAAATAATTTCTCCCGGTCAAACATCATTGAAATATTATGACAAGTTCTGAAAAAATAAATGTTGATCACGAAACTGAAAGATTTTTTTTTGGGCACGTTTCGTTTTTAAGTTATTTATCATCAAACTTAAAAGTTTTAAATACATTTTAATACCAGGAAACGATTGAAAAAGTGACTCTAAGCAAAAAAACGTTTATTATATTTTTTCGTAAAACGAATACTTTTCAAGTTATTCGCGATTGAAAGTAACAATATTTTAACAAAAAAATCGACGTTTTTAATGGGGTTTCCAGAAATAACTCAAAATTATGCATTTTATTAAAAAACTGCAGAAAGCAAAATTGTAGGTTTTAAAAGAAAAGGAAAATTCTTTTATTATACTTTTCTACGGCCAATACGAACCAAGATACGGTGTGTTAATGTTTAGCTCATTTCTTAAATGTAAAATTTAATAGATTTAAAGTAAAAAATGTTGCATATTTTGAGAAAAACTCATAAAATCTTTACCTAATTAGGCCTTTTTTTATTAAAAAAAAGTTTTTAACATGAAAATTGTGTGAGTTATGATAAAAATTAGGTGAGTATCTAACCCCTAACTACTCCCGAATTAAAATTGACCTTCACCTTTTGCTTTTTGCTTTGTACATGCTCTAATAATATACGTTCAAAAACTTTAACCAATTTTAAATGCCTAATTTCAGGAAAATTTGAGTTTAAGTGAAAAACGCTATTTCACAATTTCATATTTTTCACCCCTTTTTTTCTGAATAACTCAAACGAAACGAAAATTTTGGAGATAAGAAAATAATGATAGAGTCTGAAATTGCAGCTTTATTAATAATTAAATTTTTTCTGTGCGTAAATTTTCTGTACAGTAAATATTTGGCGAGATGTAGTCGTTTAAATCCTCTATCTTAAGGAATTTTACTGAAAAAGCCTTGTAGCTCCTAAAAAACTCTACAAAATATATATATATTTTTAAACTTTATATCATTAAAAATGAAGGAGATACATTTAAAAAACCAATCAATTTTTCTTCGAAATATTCGAATAGACCATCTTGGAGCATAATAATCTACAAAATATTTTTAAAATTATGCATTTAAAATTGGTTTCTTGAACGTACTATTAATACATGTGTAAAGAGAATTGTAAAAGACTAAAGGTCAGCTCTAATTTTGGGGGTAGTTAGAAGGTTGTTTTTAATCGATTTTTGTAGAAAAAGTAGTTACTGACCATATTTTCATTATAACTTACTTAATTTTTATTCTAGAGATTCTTGTTTTTTAAAGAAAAGTCCAATTATGTAATTTTAAAAAACTTTGATAAATGTTCCTTGAAAAATGCAGCATTTTCTCGTTACTTGACTTTTAATCCATCAAATTTTGCATTGGACTAAAAAAGCTAACAATTAACACTCCATATCCCAGTTCGTTTAGGTCGTAGAAAAATTGAAATAAAAAAAATGTTTGTCTTCTTAAAACCTATAATTTTGCTCTCCGCCGGTTTTTTGATTAAATGCCTAATTTTTGTAGTTATTCGCGAAAAACCCGTTAAACTGTCGATTTTTTCGTCGATTATTCCTTTCTTTTAATTTTGACCAATCGTTATCAAGAATTGGTATGTCAAATATAAATTGTAAGTGGAAAAATTACTCAACAACTGTCAACTTAGCTGGCAGCAATTTTTCCGGAAAAAATCGAAAAAATGTCATGCAAGTTTGACAAGTGGCAAGTTATATTGTTCTTATTAATTATTGTTCTTGTTTTAATATAAAAAAATGTTGTACTAAATAAAATGTTTATTTAACTCAGGAAATATTCTTACCAAATATTCCTCGTGCATCTAATTTTTTCAGTTGAAAAATTGGAATACTCGTTTCTAAGTAATCTGTTTTAACAAATAGCATTCGCGAAAGTGGAAAATCTCGTCTTCGACTTGGATTTTTAAAAGCACTCTCTTTATGCTATTTGTTAAAACAAATTACTTAAAAACTCATCTTTCCGAAAAAATTAAATGCCCTTATTGTTATTTTCAATCGCAAATAACTTGAAAAATATTAGTGTTATGAACAAAATTTATGAAACATTATTTGCTAAGAATAACTTTTTAATTATTTTTTGTGGTTAAAATATAATAAAAAATTTCTACCCCCAGGATATTGGCGCGCTTTGGTTCGATATAGGTTTTGATCCTTGGGCTATACCCTACTTTTTGTTAAAATTTTTAGTCAATCTAAGCAGGACGAAAAAATTGCCATATTTTCTGTACTAATTACTAAAATATTATTTTAAATTTAAATAGTAGGCCACAACATACTATATCGAACAATTATTAGCTTTCACCTAAGGAAATTAAAAAAGGTGTTATTATTTATCAAAACATATTAATTTTTTACTATATCTGGTAATGGAGATTTAGCTGTAGTGGCGTTGCGTGACCAAAATTATCCTAGGCGAAGTATTATCCGCGAGGCCCCCTTTTGTCCTTGATGTCCTAAAAAAAACGTCCTTATCCCTTTTAAGACAATGCTACATGTCTTTTCCATACTACTTCATATAAAGTCCACTACTGCGAGGCTCTTTTTATAACACATTACAATTACGGGTCTAAACCCGCGCCCTTTCATTTCTATGGTATTTCCCTTGTCACATATATTGCCGCGAGGCCACCCAGGCGCGCAGGCCATAGGCGACCGCCTACACCGCCTACGCCTAGCTACGCTACTTTTTAGCTGAGGAGAAGCCAGAAGTGTCATAGACGGTAACCAACTATTGCTTTCTAATCGCGTCTTTAAATAGTGTGCGAGCAACAAAAAGGTGAATAATTTGAAAGTTAAACAGAACTGCTAACCGCGTGGCTTTTTCACTGCTGAATCGCAGTCTACCTTTTAAATCCCCGTATGTGGACAATTTTTCTTAGCTACAAAGAAACTGGATTTATTTTCACTTATTATTGAAACTCTCTTTTCCAAACATCGGGTTTCCCAAAAAGTTTTAGGGCGGCAATCGTCTGCCACGGAAAAGTAGGTCAAGATTACTCCTGATGCTGGTTTTCCGTGCTTTTAAGGCGCCTAGGGACCCGAAAAAAGGGACCAGACCAATTGGAAATAACGAATAAGCAAGAGAAAATCCTATTTTTACCCTTTAAATATCGTTTTTTAGCGGGGATTTTTTAACGAGGCGAAAAATATTATATTCTCTAGGGGACACAAATAATATTTAAATAACAAATTTTGTTAAAAAACGCTACAACCAGAGATTGCAAATTTCCCATAAGTTATGTTAGTTATCAGATTGGTACCAAAAGTTTACCTAATATAAAATAAAAGTTTATCATCTAGCGCTAATTGTTATTATCATAGCTTAGTAAATAACAAGCTGTGACACTTCGCGCATTTATAGGGGTACGGATTTCGCCGACTTGAGCTAAGATTGCCAAGCGAGCTCAGTTGCAGACTGGAAGTATTCTATTCTCTCTATTTTTGTTCTTGGTTTTGATCCCTTCAGGTCCAATTCGCCAGCTCTTCCCCTTCCGGACTATGCTTTCCAGGGCTTCGTCGGTGAAAAATCTGGATAATCAAGCTCGTATCTCCCAGAAATTAGAAAAATAATAATAATTCTAAAAATCGATGCGATGCATAAAAAGACAGCTGTCAAACCAAGAGCTGCTACTGGTATTACATTTGAGAAACAACTCGTGTTCACTAACAAATAGGATACCATGAGCTTATAGGAATCTTCGCTCACAGCGCTTAGCTTTAAAAGAAAGATGCCGTCAATTTAGCTTAAATCTTAACTCGATACCCGAAGGTAAAAACGCCCGTACAGCTCCTTTAGCCGCCACACCGGGAAAAATTCTGTAATTTTCTACGAGACGTCCGCACAGTTAAGTTACTTTTTTTAACTCTTATGTAATGTAGTAAAATGGAGTACTTATCTTTATGATATCAATCAAAAATAGCATTTTTTAACGGTAGTGAAAAATAGTAATTTATGTAACCAAATATGCGCTAACAATAAAAAATATAACTTTTGAAGGTATGCAATACTTTTAAATAGTTGCTAAAAATAAAAGCTTTAACATAGTGCTTTTATTTTCTGGAAATCAAAACCAAACAGTAATATGGAATATCACATTCAGGATCAGCAAACAGAGAAAGTAATCTTGCTACGCTTGAATAAATAATATCATGTCCAGCTGGAAAGATGTTAACATATACTACGTTTATATCGAATAGTTCAAGCTGGCTTGAAAACAAAGCGGCTTTGAAGCGATTTCCACGTCTACGTGTTTATTTCGGTGGCTTGAAAGTCGATTGAAAATCGAGTCAAGCACATTTCAGGCCATCGTCGTACGCATGCGGCAGTTTTGCATCCAACTTCACAGTAGACAGTAAATGAAAAACAAACCTCACTTTTTAATTTGTCCCGTTTTGTGTGCTGTTGTTGGTGTGAGCCTGTTTTAAAGTTTTTCGCCAGTTTTTTCACTCATATTTTGTATAAAAATGGCAAAATCATACAGGGTGTTCATTTGAAAACTTTCCACTCAAGTTATCTTCGAAACGAGACAGATTTGTGAAAATCGCCGAAACACGTCAAGATATTTATTGAGAGGGAACGTATTTTACAAAAATTGGACGGCGCCCTTTAACCCCTTAACCACCAGGGCCACCACCCCAAAATTCTTAAATGAGAAGGCGGGTCGAGTGATACATCATTTTAAAGCTCCTGACGAGTACTTTATAACCCTAGAATATGAAGTCAATATCTTCACCTATTACAAAATGGCGGTACTTTAAAATTACCTAAATACCTGATTTGTATGGTCATATTTCGAAACTAATAAAGTTAGATGTACTTAATGTGGTATTTTCTTAAAGCTCATTTAAAGATCTTTTTAATGGTAAAATATATATACAGGGTTCTTAAATAAAAAAATATGTACTTTTTCTTCTACCCTGTATATTACTACCAGTATCACCATTAAAAAGACCTTTAAAAGAGCTTTAAGAAAACACCACATTAGGTACATCTAACTTTATTAGTTTCGGAAATATGGCCATCCAAATCAGGTATTTAGGTAATTTTTAAAGTACCGCCATTTTGTAATAGGTGAAGATATTGACTTCATATTCTAGGGTTATAAAGTACTCGTCAGGAGCTTTAAATGATGTATCACTCGACCCGCCTTCTCATTTAAGAATTTTGGGGTGGTGGCCCTGGTGGTTAAGGGGTTAAAGGGGCGCCGTCCAATTTTTGTAAAAACGTTCCCCTCAATAAATATCTTGACGTGTTTCGGCGATTTTCTCAAATCTGTCTCGTTTCGAAGATAACTTGAGTGGAAAGTTTTTAAATGAACACCCAGTATATGAAATTGACACTGAGGACGTTCCAGGAAGCATTCATCTAAAGTTAGGCAGTTACTAAGCCCGCTTGAATCGTTTATATCGTGGTTCTAATCGGCTTCAGTGAAGTCAACCCTACTTATTTTCAGCCTTGACTTGAACGATTCAATTCACTTTTAAGCGCGTTTATATCGCTTTTTTCAAGCCACTTTTAAAAGCCGCTTTAACTCAAGCTAGCTTCAACTATTCGATATAAACGTAGTGATAAAGAAATCACAACCTTTTAAAAAACCAATGCATTAATTTTGACATACGAGAGTACCGCAACATGTTTTTAATAGTATTGGTAGAAAAAATACTTAAATATATGTATAATTTGTACATTTTTTTCAAAAAAATTAATTTGAAAAGCTAATGAAAAATAATAATATTTACAATTTTAATTACCACATTCTACATTTTCATTTTAAACCAATAGAGCTCATTAAAAGCAAATACAACGCCAAGGGGTCTATTAGTAATGGTCCTACAATTTATTAAACCCTATTTCACTTACTCATTGCTTTATAAGCACAATGTATCAGGCAAACATAATTTTTATCAAGGTAATAATACTTGTGCAAAAATGTCTACATAAGTAATAGGAACAAATATATCAATAGTAAAATATTGATGGTACTACCGTGATGAAACACTTTTCGTCAAAACAGCGAAGTTAAGTAAGCAAGTGAGTAACTAGGTTCCCTCCGCATAACATAAGACAATTAAAGCAAGGCCAGAGATGTAAACGTATCTGTATCAAATGACAGCTGCTCATGCGCATTATAAGTTTTTCTCCTCCGACGCAACACTACGGATTATTACATACGTTTAAAACGCAACCTAACAAGCCGAACCCGGCCAAACATTTCAATCTATTGAACCGAACGAATACGATTAGATACCGATAGTAAATTGTTTTGATTTTATTAAATAAAAAAAAATAAATGAGGTTAAATATGTTACGAAGGTTATTGTTAATAATTGTCTTCCAAGTTTATTTTTAACAACACCGTTTATAAAAACTATGGAGGGTAAAGGGGAGAAGTACCATCTTTTAGGGCAGACAAGTTGAAAAAGTGTCCATCAGAAGGAAGCAACTTGACCCATTTACGCCTACAGGGACCATATGGTGTAAGGAAATAGCTCTAATTTAGAAATTTTAAATTTTATTTATATACTTTAGATTAATGCCTATAAGGCTTACAAATGACTACCTACTTCTAGAATGCTTGAAAATTTGTTTTAATATATATTTTTTTAATAATCCTCATTTTTACTGTCTTTATCTAAAATTTAAGTCATTTTTTCGTGTTAACCGTATTCATCGGAGTGGTTCAAACCGCAGCTGAAATTACAACATAACTAGGAGAGCTAGATAGAGATGGGTATACAAATGTTTTAAAAATGTTTTAAACCGTATTAACACGAAAAAAAGCCTTTAATTTAGTAACTCACATACAGGCAGTTTCACAACTTGGGCCTCGAGCACGGTACTAAGCGTAAGCGGCCAGAGTAGAACGGAAAATGTGAGAGCGCGGTCGTTGATCTTTATGCGAGAATAAAAAAATCAGCCGGCTGTAATATTCCTAAGCGAAAAATTCCTGCCGCTTGCCGCTGGAAACGAACAAATATTATCCGCAAAGCGTTTTTAAGGTATACAAATTGGTTTAAAGACGCTGTTTACCAAAAAATATTGTAGTCGTTACCGGCAACATAAAGAGATTTGAAACGCCCGACGCTGACGCTTTGTTATCGTGGCCGAGACCTTATTCGACCAACTTTAAGGGCTAATACTACAACAAAAAAAAAATAAAAAAACTTTATATGAACATATGTATGTCCTAAACCTCAGAGTTTTTAAACTACAGGGAGTTAATTTTTTTTAATTGTGGAACGCCTCCTACGTTCTAAAAGATATTTTTGGAATACAAGAAAAAAATTACCAGTGTCATCCATAGGGGTTTAAGTTAAATATTTTTAAGTAAAAAAGAAGATACACGCTTCTCACGTTAATAAATAAAGACCATATCTTGGCACGGTAATTTCGTATCGAACATATCAAATTCCATAGTAAAAAATCACCTTTGTTATTCATTCTTTAATTAGGTAGGGATTTGACCATCCCGAGAAATGGTTTTTATTTATTTACGCGAAAACGGTGCATCAAATTAAAAAAAAGTCAAGAGATCAAATTTGTTTCAAACTAAATTGGAATTTTAAAAAATATTTTTGTTTTAGAAAAATGCAGTGGCGTACTATTGCCTCTCATGAACGACACTGTTTTTTTTCTTGTATGGAAGGCGTCCCCCAAATGTTTTAAAAATATTTAAATTGGTATAATAAATATTTAAAAAAAATATTTATTTTTAAATTTTTAATACCCTCTATGACCCAAAACTAAGAAGTTAGGATATATGTTCATATGAAGGTTTATTCATATTTTTTATTGTAGAATTAGCCCTTAAAGTTGGTCGGATAAGTTGTGAAACAACCTGTATTATTAAAGGTTTTTCGGCGTTAATGGGTTAAGGTAGCGCCACAGTACCAAGTGGAAATATGTTAGTATTTCTTTTCTTTTTCATTGTGTATCTATTTTTCCTTTTTTGGGTATTTAATGATGATATGCCCCCCTTCAGGGCTGGTCCGAGGGGTAAGGGTGATCATGGAATTAAAAGTGAGAAGTAAATGAAAAGAACAGCAATAAAAAATAAAAATTGGTGAGAGGAGGGTTTTTTTTTCTTCAAAAACTTAAAAATTTTGTTTCTTTCTAGGGGCGCCAAGATTTTTATTTTTTGGCACCTCACACACTTTTTCTCGGCCCATGCCCCCCTCAAAAAGTCGATATGACCGCCCCTGTTACTGTGGCGCCACCTTAAGTTGCTTCTTTCCGATGTACTATGCGATATACACGTTTCAGATTGAGTAAGGAATTGGATTGAACGCCAAATGTCAATTCTGTTTTTCAAGGGATTTGAATTGAGTTCAGTCCGATCGAAGGTTATATTTGTACGATATTCACGGTTTTGGAGAAGGTTTGAAAAATGACACTTAAGTAAAACAGCTGATAAGTATAGAAATGAAAAAGTGGGAAATAAAATAAGTTTAAATATTTGTTAAAATGTTCTAGTAGTATTTCTTTAGTGGTTTGCGTTTTTATGTTGTCTTATTTTCTAAAATTAAATGAAATTAATTAGAAAAATACCACAATTTTTATTTGTTTGCTCACTTTGTCATTGTATATATACTTTTCTTTGTCAAATTTAAAATAATTTAGAACCGGATTATTTACATCCGCTAAATTCTAGGACGAAGGGCACAGTATTAGGTTCAATGCGCTCCGTCCAATCGGATTCTATTTTTACGATGTACCCTTAGTCACTTTTTAATACATTCGATGGTACTCCTCCCTCTACCCTCCATAATAAAAACCAAACAAAAAGTAAGATTAAGTCGTCAATCGTCCTCGTCTGCCTTTTTGCTTTAACTATATTTTAACCGTATGGAGCAAGAACAACGTAACGTATATTAATGCGTTTACGTAGGTCACATACAGGACCTGATTTAGAGGTGTGGAGGCTCTAGGGCAATGAACCTGTGGAGGACCCCTCAAATAAAAGGAATTTTGTACCCAAAAAATTAAATAGGTAAAAGCCATCATCAATAAAAGGTAAAAAAACCTAGTAAAAATTTGGTTCCCCCAAACATTGTGAAGAGCAAAAAAGTCACTCATGCTTCCCATGCTTGTGGAGACCCATAAATTTGGTGTGGAGGACCTGGTGCAGTGGCCTCGCCTACCCCCTCCCCTCAAATCCGGCCCTGGTCACATACGTTAATGTCTTTGGTCTTGCTTAAACTGTCTATTACCTAAAAGTTGGCTGCGTGAAAACCTCTAGATTTAGAGTTTTACCACAATATTCAAAACGTATCAAATATTATCAAAATAATTTTAAAATATTTTGATAACTTTGACATTCTGTATCTAAGTTAATATCAACTTTTGTACTGAGGTAAACTAGTTGAATTTTGGCCCATTACCTAGGAACCACGCTGTATAAAATGCTCTTACAAATAAAACTGACGTAACGCTCTATTTTGGCCTCAATTATAAATTAATAGGTACTTCAAAACATTTAAATTTGCTAAATTTAATACCTGAAAGTAAAATAAACCAAGCATATTACCCGATTACCCAATAACTTATTTAAAATATTCTAAAATATACTCACGAAAAGTAATGATACCTATATCCAATTGTAACTAACATACATAAATTACTAAGGTTGATTTGTTTGATGAGCAATTGTGTACATAAACTTTACCTGATGTTTATTTAATTCAGATTTTCAATAAACTATTAAGTTAATAGTTTTATCTTAGTTTTATTAATCATTATTCAAAATATACGTAGGTAGATAAAAACATCAACTCTTCGTATTTCACGCGGGCTATATAAATATTATTCCAATCAATAGAACCTGTATTCGCGTTTAAGGTGACCTTTATATAAAAAAAAACTTGAACAATGATGTTAGCTGACATTTTTGGTTATTTTTGTGTATTCTTCTGTTCAGCGAGCAATATTTTATTAGGCTTTATTTTCATTAAGGGGTGACCATAAATTACGTGAAGCATTTAGGGGGTGTCGAGTTGAATCTCACCCAATCTCACCGTGGGAACAGGGGGTCTGTGCAAATATCACGTAATTTTTTTCCGCAGACACAGGAAAAAGTTAACGAGATTTGAACTGGTCGCCCAAGGAAAAATGTATCTATCCTATGATGCAGTGTCACTTTTTGGGTCGAGGCTTTTTTTTGCTCTTCAAAATTATTTCAATGACAAAATCAATTTCGGTTTGGGAAATGATGCATTTTAACATTCCCATTTATTTCGGGGCGTATTGTATTGCAATGCAACGCACTTATTAACTTTTAAAAATCTCAAGTGAAATTGTGGATTGGATTGAAGCCAATCTCACGAAAACTCACCAGGGAGAGGGGGTCTAAAAATTGAAAAAAACCCTCATGTACAGCCCTTTTATAAACCCTAAGTCCTAGGAAAAGCAGATTTAGCAAAATATATATCCATAAAATAAAAGCTTCATGCCTATATTTTAAACCACCCAAAAATGAAAAATAATCTCAGAAATATCACACGCTACTGATTAACGAATTATGTACCACTAATTAAATCACAATTCGAGCCAAACACCACCGGGTAACAATACAATATCTGTTGTTTACAAGCATACCCAGTATAAAAAGTAAACATTAATTGCATGTTGTTACACATGCAGTGGTCGAAAATATCAAAAAATTGGTTTCTACTAAAGCTATTAAATATTTAGGTAAGTAAAAAAATAAAATAACCCATACACTAAATGATTAATTTTTAGAATTTACCTGAAGAGTTTTTAAGACCAATACTACTTTCAACTAAATTTTTAAGTTATTATACAGCGTGTCCGGAATTTATTACCCAATGGGAAACTTTTAAAATTAACTTTGCGAAAATATGTCCACTTTTTCTAAAAAATATTGTTTGACAAGAAAATAAAAGTCCACAAACATATTTGTATGTTGAATATACAGGGTGGCTTTAAATTCAAAAAACATAGATTTATTACTTCTTATTGATATATCACAGATGACAGACTTTGACAGCTCTCATTTTGTAAATATCGTTTAGGTAGATATCAAAAAAAACCATAGGACTTTTTTTGTTCGTAATAATAGTTTGCGTTATCAAGAGTAACCTTGAAATATGCATTATAAAAAGGTTGAGCATTTTTTTTTGAAATTCCAAAATTTAAACATTTGGTATCAATTTGGATGGGACGACTCCAATTTTGCACAAGAATTGGAGACAAATAACATTTTTTCTCTTCAGTTCAGTCATAAACGACGTTAGCAAGTGATATATTTTATTAATTTTTACATTAAAAGTATGTCGGAAGTGGGATATTCCAAAAACAAAAAGATTTTTGCTACAAAAAGTCGATTGATACAAGTTGAAACCAGAACGTTGTTGAAGCAACCCTGTACATTCAATATACAAATATTATTGTGAAATTTCATTTTCAGTAATTGTCTAGAAAGTGGGAGTAACTCCAATTTTGACCAGATTTGGAATTTGATGGTTTTTGGGACGCTGATCACAAATCTAAATAAAAATCCGTAAACTTTTAACATGGATGTAAATGGCAAGTAAAAAAATATATATTCGGTGTAAACTAAAGTACATATTACCCTAAAAACAAAAATCATAATCATAACCCAACAGCTTGTTGCACGCAACGGTTTAAAAACCTACATTTTCTTGATTCTCATGTTTATATCGTAATTTTCGAATACGGTTTGAACCACTCCGTCGAAAATGGTTAGCAAGAAAATATGACCGAACTCAGCTTTGACAACATTTAGTGTATTCCTTTTACCTTGTAGAACCGTTCTGTATCGTTCTCCGAACTGTCAATAGTGTCAAGAACGGTTTCGTAATATGAAAAAATTGTAAAAGGAACACGTATGGTGTCGTTCCGAGCGGTTCTGGAGCATAAAAGGAATACAGCAATTGGGCGTATTCAGGAGTACTCAGCCACTTTACCGCTTAGTGTTGCAAGTGTCAAAATTGTCAAATTAAACCAATAGGATGTTTTATTTTAACAGTTTTGACACTCCGCTTAACCAGCCGTTAAGTGGCTGAGTACTCGTGAATGCGCCCATTGTTTATTTAAAAATCCTTAGTAGCTGATAAGGCATATAAATTTATGTAATAATATGCCAGTAACACAATGTTTAAAAAATACAACCTACCTGTTACTCATATATTCTCTAGCAGGATTTTTTCGTAAAATGATTTAAAAAATACCTTATGAGCTAGCATGCATTTTGTTTTTCATAATTTTAAAAGGCAAAAAAGGCATTCTGTAAAAGGATGTAAAAATATGTAACGATATCTTGTAATTATGTAAATAAAATAAGATCTATTATGTCATATCAAAAATATGGTGAAAAAAGTGATAAAAATATAAATATAAAATGTCCCTCAATATTTATTACATTTGACTTTTATTACGTAGATATTTAACAGTTTCAGAAATTATTTAAAAAACAAACGTAAAAAAACATCAGTAAAGGAAACGGGTAACAAAAATACACAACTACATTATTGACGCCCATATTGACAAGAAGTGCACGTTGCAAATTTATATTAAATAAATCAATATGCCTTTTTCATGTTTAATTACTTTAAATCACTCCCGATCCCACACAAAGATGAAACTATTCTGTCATAGTTTTAACCCTCTAATTTTTAGCAATATTTTAAAAATCGATAAATTTAAGATGGCTGGAGCGACAAACATTGTTCTAGCAGCAGCAATTCCATTAAAAAAATACTTACATTAAATTTATACCTATGTATCTAATATCATCATTATTATCTAACTAGCAAACATTACCAAAAGAACAACAAAATGCAAATACAAAACATGTTCTTAAAAGCAACAAATTCTTATGCAAAAGAAAAAAACTCTAAAATGCTCATCGAAACTAAAAACACGCAACAGCAAAAGCAGCAACAAATGGATCGTTGCGGTCAACGAGCGACAGCAATTCTCAAGCCAGTACCTGTTGTACAATCCCTCTCTGATTGAAGTCTTCCTGTTTTCGGTCCTCGAAATCCAGACGCGGCACGGACAAATCTCAAAGCGATACTGAGGAATCCCGATTCCCGGCCGGGTGGACGTCGCGGCGCCCGATCGATGATGCTTGACGCAGGCGTCTTTCAGGAACTTAGCTCCGCCACACGGGCGCTGCTCCTGCGAGGAAGCAACCGGTAGAGCGATTGACAGGGAATGCTATTCAGAATAACAGAGAAGGTCGTTAGAGCATAATAAAACAGGAGTTTTTGCAGAGAATTGTACCGCTAGAATATTAATATTTGCGGATAGGAATTTTACACATCCTTTACGAACATACAAAGAATACCTGTGATTTAGAAGCGTTTCTTTATTTTTTGACATTTTAAAACGATTTGTTTTGTTTTTGTCATTTAGAATAATTTTAATATTGGATTAAATCAATATCCGTTTTTGGATGTAAAGAATACATGAGAATTTAAGTAGTAATTTATTTAATAGCATTTAAATGCATAAAGTGATATTTTTATATTCACATGTATGTATGTTTGTTTATACATACAGATGTATGTTTGTATGTAACCATCCTACCTAACGCCATCTATATTTTACCGTTTATAGTACTGTCAGAAACCAAATTAAAAAACTTTTTTAAAATAAAATATGTCTAGATACAGGTCCCTGTAACCTAAAAAATGCCCAGTTGCAGTTGAATTGAGCAAAAGTTTTCAATTATTACAAATGGAAGTTTGGCAGCACAGCCGCAGGCAGGTGCAACAATCCCATGAGTAAAAAAGACACTTTATGCATGTGTTACATAATTTATTTTTTCTACTACTGTAAAAATTTATTATTTCCAAATTCATTTTTATTAGTTTTTGAAAATTTCCATTAAATTTATCCACAAACTGTCAAATTTTAAATTAAGTAATAGATAAACTAAAAGAAGTAATGGCCGAATTTATGGTAACTTGATCTTTCGGTTTAGTTAATGTCGCGTTTACTATGACATTGCATACATTCATATTAAAATAAATTCTAGTAGTCATTGAAACAAAACACTAATTTACAAGCGGCTTTTACACCTGACAAGTAATTGATTAATTAATTGAACAAGTGCTTGTTCAAGTGACTTGATGGTTAACAATGTTCTCAACTTATTTATCAAGTAGCTTGCTCAAGTACTTAAAGAAATTAAAACTTGTCATCAATATTTTTTAGGGGCCTTTTAGTAATTAGGTAATAGTTAACATAACCTTAGAAAACCATTTGATGAAATTGAAAATAAATTTGACAATAACTTGAAGAGAGTAAAAACATCCAACTTTTCAATTTCTTTATCAAATATCTGACAAAGTTATTGAACAAGTTTTTGATCAATAACTTGTCAGGTGTAAAGCCCGCGTGCTACTTTTTAACATTTAATTAACCTCTAAATGTTTAATCTAGAGTGCCATGAATGCAAATAATGCATATTTAAAATAAAAAAGTGAAAGTCGTTTCTAGCTAAACCGGAGGTAAAAGAAAACAACTGAATTTAAAAACAATGCCCAATTATGATATATACCTACCTATATACCAAATTTTATTTTGATATTTTAAATAATTAAAAGTTTTCGGGTCCAGTAAGGGACCTCCGGTATTTAGATTAAAATTTCTCGAAAACTACTTAACCGATTTTGAAAAACTAAAGATCATTAAAGAGAGAATTTAAAACCCTTTAAGATGAGTATTACTTGACCCCCTTTTCCATTTAAACATTTTCGCGTTTGTTTTGGTGAGGAGCGGGGATAACCCTGAACCCTCAAATTTTGACAACAAAAATGACCCCCAAAAATAAAAATTTACGTATTTTTGGATTTTTATAAGTATACAAATAACATAATTTAACGGGGTGACTTTTTATAATTGGAATGCACTCTACATTAGCCTATTTTTTAGAGCGTTTCTAGTCTAACACGCAAAAATGTTTTTGTACTGCTAAAATGATTTTTGTAAAAGCATTCTGCTCTCTTTAGCAGCCTAAACCACTGTGCAACAATAAAGGTTTGAAACACTAGATAATATTATCAGTCTGCATACTCAAGAAGTTGCTTAGCCTTTGTTACCAAAATAGAATAATTTAACTAGGAATATATTAAGTCCTTTTTCGACCTTTCCCATCAATGTCTAGCGAACGAAGGCATTGATTATGCAATTAATTTACCCACCCTTTATTAGATCTAATGAAGTTTAAGGACAAATAGGCAATGTCGGTAGAAAATAGGGCTTCAATTTTCCACAGACAATAATGGGACCCATAATAATTAAATAATAACTACATAAACTAATTAGGAGCCCAGTCCGAGAATATTCATAAGCGTCTGTCTAGATCAAGCGGAGTAGGTCAAACATAATAATAATAATAAAGCTATTCCAGCTATTATCCCACGGGGTATAGTAAGAACGTTTTAAAATTATAAATTGGTTCTTTTGAAAATAATAAAAACATAAAAACCCGAACAAAATGCCGCCACTCTCATACACAACTAATTTTGCAATTCGCAGCTATTGGCTGAACCCTGACTTATCAATTTCACGTTGACAAAGTTTACGGAATATACAGGATGTAATTTAATTGATGGCTAAAATACGGTATGATTCCTTAGCTTACTTTAGGAAGAAAAGTTCATTTAAACATATTTCCTAAACCTCTTAAGTTTTGAGATACAACATACAGTGTTAAAATTTCAAAAAAAAAACTATATATTCTTTACCCAATTTTGTTCTAATTTGGCAATACTATTAATGGCATTAAGGGGGTAATTTATCACTAACCTAATTACATTTAATAAGTCCAGTGGTGTCTTGAGAGGAAACTGAAGGAATATTTCCAACAAAAAACTGTATGCCACTGACTGTGTAAATGTGTGTAAAATTTTTGTGATTTTTTTAGATTAAGCAAATAAAAATACTGCTTTTATGTCTTAATTTTTTTCCGTATCTTGTTTAGTGTAAGAAAAAAACACTTAATTGCATATTTTTAGACCATAAAGAAGCATTGCGGGATCTTTTTCTTTTAAAAAATAGGTTTTATAAGTTTTAATTAGCAATTATGTAAAAAAAATAATAAATACTTATTAAAATAAGGTTTATATCCAGTTTAAAAGTTTTTACTAAAATAAGTGTTTTCGAAATTTGGTGGTTTTTGAAAATTTTAACACCCCGTATCTCAAAAGTTAAGACGTTTAGGACATATGTTCATATGAACTTTTCTTCCTAAAATAAGCTAAGAAATCATACCCTGTATGTTTAGTTATCAATTAAATTACACCCTGTATATTCCGGAAACTTTGACGTTGCCTACAAAATTTTATTACGCCGATTGTCGACGCCTTTTTGCGCCGATAGTAGACAAAGCGGTACGGTATGATAAAAGGTTTTTTTCTCGTCAAAACAAGTGGCGGTATTTTGTTTAAGTTTTTATGATTTCTCCTATTTAATTTCAATGACTTTGGGACGTTCTTTTTCATTTAGTCGGAGGGCAAGTGTAGTAGTATTAAAATAAATAATCATATGAAAGTTGAATGTATCATGTTCTATATATATCTAAATTAAATAGTTTTCGATTTATAACAATCTCCTGTTTAAACAAAAGATTATTTGGCTTTTCTTCAGAATAAAATTAAAAAGTTTATTTAAGAAAACATGATACATGATATAGTTCAGGGTCTATCATTCATATTCTTTGTGGTTAGTACGCTACCTTAAATAGGTAATAAGTGGTTACGCTTATGCGAGTGCTGCTACACAAAGAAGTACAAGGTTATGAAAATGCAGATACTCTCAGCTTGGCGATAATTTTATGTTAATGTTTATGTGCCTTGGCCCCCTATGTGGAACACCAAGAACTTTTTATTAGCCACATTTCGACAAAAAATCATAGCTGCTGATCATAATCCTGAAATACGTCAGGTGCATTTGCAATTGCTATTGCTCTATTGAAACTAAGTGAAAAAAACTACTGTAATCAATACTTTATTGAAAATGGATCAATACTTTATTGAAAATGGATCAAAAATAGAAGAAAAAATTCCTAAACCAGAAAACCCATACAAACTAAATAGAACAACAAAATAAACAATGTTTTTAACTCCAGTAACTGAAAATGAAATTATAAAGAAAATTTCCACTCTAAAAAACGATAGTGCCCCAGGTCTAGATGGAATATCAACAAAACTAATTAAACTTGTTCATTTGAACATTGTAAAACCCATAACGTATCTTATTAATCTTATATTTGAAACAGGCAGAGTGCCAAGGCACTTTAAAGAGTCTGTAGTAACACCAATTTTTAAAGAAGGAGAAAAATCAAAGATACAGAACTATCGTCCAATTAGCCTGATAAGTACCCTAGCTAAGATATTCAAAAAATGCTTAAAGGATAGACTAATCAGCTTTCTGAAGAAACATGACACTCTGTCTGCAAACCAATTTGGATTTACAGATGAATTGAGCACAACCGATGCTGCATACACTTTAACAACGGAAGTTATTAATAATTTCAATAATAACAAAAAAGTATAGCAGTGTTTATTGACCTGGCCAAGGCTTTTGATACGGTGCCGCACCAAAAGCTGCTGGAAGTGTTGTCACACTATGGAGTTCGGGGATCGGTGCTGGAGGTCTTTGACAGTTACCTCAAGAAAAGAGAACAATATTTAAAAATCAATGACATAATTAGCAGACCTCAAATAATAAAAACTGGAGTCCCACAAGGAACAATACTAGGACCAATATTATTCATAACATATATTAACTCTTTACTTGAATTAGATATAAATGGTAGAATCATATCTTATGCCGACGATACCGCCCTTTTGTTCGAGGGAAAAACTTGGACTGAATGTAAAGAGAAAGCAATAGAGGGTTTTAGGATAGTAAAACGATGGTTGGAATCCTTTAAGTTATCACTGAATTTAGCAAAAACAAACTATATAGCTTTTTCAATAAACAAAACTAACAGACCTAATTTTGAAACTTTAATAATAGATGAACATCAGCAAGAAATTAAATCTGTCACAAAAACTAAATATCTTGGCTTAATCATTGATCAGCATTTAAAATGGAACGGACATATAACATACCTAACAAAAAAATAAGAATCCTGATCTATAAGTTCTACTTATTAAGGGAATTTCTTGGTCCAAAAATACTAACATTAGTGTACAAATCCTTAATAGAATCTTTAATACGATATGGCCTAATTTTGTGGGGAGGCATATATAAAAGCAATTTGCGGCCAGTGTTGATTGTACAAAACTACATACTGAAAATAATATTTAATAAAAATAGACTCTATTCAACTAGTTTATTATATAATAGGGAAATTTGTAATGTATACTCATTGTATATGCATGCTGCATCCATGTATGTACATAAAAAGAGATATTACAAAAATTTGTTAATCATAGGCACCAAACAAGAAACAATGTAAATAAACATATTGTAATTCCGGATTGTAAAAAAACAGTTTCTTTAAAATTTATAAACTATTTAGCGCCGAAATTCTATAACCTGCTGCCACTTAGAATAAGAGACATTTCAAATCATAAGATTTTTAGCAAACATTGTAGAAAATATATTTTTGATAATTATAATACCTTTATAAAAATTATGCTGTAAATTAAGTAAAAATGCAACAAGACTCTAAAGAAACTTGCTAGGATCAGAGAATTTTTTTGATTTATTTATTTAGTTAATTGTTTTAATTTAGGATTATTTTGAATATTGTTCATACAACACTAAAATTAAATATATTTAGGATAGCTAGTTTGACACATACAGGTGCAACAAGCATCTAGGTGTCATTAACTAAATTAAAAATGCATTTTTGTTAAGTTTAAAATTTTTATATTTGTAAAAAAATTGTAGTTATTAATTTATCAACAAACAATAAACAATATTGACCTTTTTTAAATTTTGTTGTCAGTTTTTTTTATATATCATTATAGTTAAATGTGCTTTATTGACATTTACTTTAGAGTTACTTTTAATAATTTATATACTTGTTTATATGTATATTATACTTTAAGCACTTTAGGTATTTATTATCAATAGTGCCCAAAGTCAAGGAATATAAACTTTTTAATAAGGAGTGCTCGATTTTTTATATTTGTCAAAATATAGGTTATGTTTCTGACGTCACCTTTTTGTCATAATATTTTTTATCTGACAAAATAAACCAATACTTGCATAAAATAAAATAAAATCATTATAAATAAAAAAAAAATCGTATCTTACCCTTAATAACGTTTTAAACGTAAATTTCCTTTAAAAAATATCCAGGTCAGTGACCCCTGTTTACAGGTTTTAAAGTTCTCTGTAACTGCAGTACTAATAACTACTCAATCTAATATATTATATAAAATGCTAATGTACGTTCGTGTGTCCACGATTTTCGCTATCATCCGCAACTCCGATCAACTTCCCGTCGGGGTTACAAATACCCCTTGGTCTCCCATTGTGAGTAAGGGAGTTTGGTCGGGGTGGGTGGAAGTGGGTGGTTGTGGGTGGCAAAAATGTAAAATATTATATATCTGTTATCACTCATTCTTGACAAATTGGCGGAGACACAAAGTTCTGAAAATTTTTGGAATCATCTAGAAAGCTTAAAAATTAAGTGTAGTGGCGCCATCTGTTATCGAGTATTTGAACTTCATTCAGAACAACGGTTATTTGGGTCTCATATAAACTCCCGAGCGAAGCCGGGAATCATAACTAGTTTAATTATAAACAGTAACTACTAAACATATATAAAAGTTCAATGACTAAAAGCAAAAAATAACACCGAAACCGCGAAAAAAGCTATCAGTATGATTGTAAACAAAGAATTATGGAAAAGATTACGTCACAAAATTAAGTGAACGAACGTAGGCTTAAATGGTGGGATCAAGTGCTCCTTATTAAAAAGTTTATTTCCTTGGCCAAAAGTATAGTTGCTTTTGCTTTGAACAACAGATCTGTCAAATATTAGTAATGTTTATTTTAACTTTTACTCTGACTACAACAAAAAATCAGGTTGGGGGCTGGATTATAGTAGATTCACTTTAAATACAGTAACTCTTGGAAGTGAAAAAAATAGTGATGGCAACTAAAGAAATTAAACATACCTTTATGATAAACTTCTTCTGTTTAAAGGTCATAAATAATGATGTAGGTTGAGTAAAAGATGGTATATGGGAGTTTTTGGCTACTAATCACAAATCTTTTACCTTTTTTTTTTAATTTTAACCATTTTGTAAATGGTATTTCAAGTTTTTTCTAAAGATACTTAATATTGGGAAAGTTTTCCATAATATGTAGAGAACATAAACATCAACACACACTGGTAGTCCATAAACCCACCTGATTTATATATGAAGGGCTTATTGAAAAAACACGATAAGCCACACAGCCACAGAAATCTGTTTTATTATTAAATTTATTTAATTGTTAATATGATAAGCGACAATAAAAAATTTGTAAGTATGATCCTTGAAGTTCATTAACTCATTAATAGGTATTCAAGTTTATTTTTGATAAACGTTGATCTAATAAATTTTTCCTTTAACTTAAAAATTGAATAACTCCGTACTTTTGCAACTGCTTATCGCGTTTTTAAAGTAAGCCCTTCTAATTTTTCCCAGTGAATTTAATGGATAAAAGTTTATATGTCTTTTGACAATTAAATAACCAAATTTAACAATAAAAATAATGCTTATTATTTACAAACCGGACGCATCGCCGATTTTAATGAAATTTGGTGTACGGGGTTTTTTGGAGTGCTGATTACGAATCTAAAAAAATGCGAATGTGTTGATTGAAAGCTAAATTGGTATTTATTAATATTTGATTTCCACCTCTAAGAAGCCAATTTATTTTTACCCGTTATTTCCATAAAATTGTAAAGCTTCACAATTTTATGGGAAAAATGGGTAAAATAAATAGAAAAATGAGGTTTTAAAACTTTTAGGCGGTTCGAAGTCGGGGGCGCAAGGAAGGGAACTTCACGGAGAAAAGTTGGCAAGACTGGGTAAAATCAAGCTGATGATCAATCCAGTGGCGTATTTTACATTATTTTTGCATTAAATTGCATAGCTATACTTCGACTCATTTTAATCCCAGTGTGCCATGAAGCCCTAGGTGCGAGCCTAGGTGTATGTATGGTTGCCGCATTATCAAAGAAAAGCCACGCAATTTAATGCAAAAATAATGTAAAAAACGTATAAAAACGGGGTTTTAAAAGGTGAAAATCAAATATTTTGTGACACTTTAGCTTTAAATCAAGAATTGTGTGGAAAAAGAAGGGGGAATATAGTGAAAATAAGCTTAGTTCAAATCTGAACTTTGATGATGAATATGTTGAGAATAAAAAGTTTCCGCCAAAAAAATTTAGATTCGTGATCAGCGCCCCAAAAACCCCCGTATACCAAATTTCGTTAATATCGGAGTTGCTGCAGGTTTCTAGAAAATTACCTATTAAATAATATTTTCTTTACCTATACCTACTTATAGGTACATTATTTAAGATTTTAAAAGTAATCATTAAAGGATTGTTTAATTATTATTTTGAGTCCTAGACATAGATTGTAAGACCAAATATTAGTTACTCTGCTACTTACTACTAGTATGATAATTTGATTCAAAATTGTAAACTTGTATATGTTCCAAGATATGTTCAGAATGTTTTTTAAAGTTTTAAGAAAAATATTACCAGTAGTAATAAACAGGTCTTGTTAAATAAACTAATGTTTCATTTTAATTGTTATTGTACCTTAGATGTACAGTTAGATTTATTTATGTAGGTACAGTAGGTACTTACCAGATGATAGAGGGATCAACAGTTCCTGTTCTTTTTCCATTGGTTTAAGAAGTCAGTAAACGGAGTTACCTACTAGATTTTTTTTAAAGTAATTATTCAAGAAATTCGAGCACTTGCACTAAATATAAATGGTTTTTCTTTCCAAAACTGTGGGAAATTTCTCAACAATAGATAGGTTCATTGAACAATATTTTATGCAGATAGTTTTTAATCACAATTAGTTTTTTAAAAGCACCTTTTCCCTTTGTCATTTTTAATATTCCGTTTTAATAATTCTCTGTGATAAGAAAATCTAATAAAGTAACCTGGCACAACATTTAAAATCTCTTAAAATTTTTGAACTTTCTATTCTGTTTTTTACACAGCCTTATTAACAAGAAGTCGGCCATATTAATGTTGACATTTACATTACCTTAAATAAGTATGGGTTTCAAAATAGAAATATGAAAAATGAAAAATCCAAATAACATTAATCTTTTTAAGCAAATACGGCTGGTAATTCATGCGCTTTGTTTTTTTTTATAGAAGTTTTTTTGTTGCATTTTATTTCTATTTAATATTATTTTTTTATCTTGTAATACTGGTGGTAAAAATAAAATTTATATTTTTAGTATTACGGTAAAAGAACACAAAATTTGGGTGTGTTTATTCCCACTTGTAGCTTCTAGTTTGCAGATGGCGGATAAACAAAATATTGTGCTCTGGGTCACGCCCATTTTAATATAAATGTCAGAAACAGCTGTTTGAAGTTGGCATTGTTGCCGATAATAAAATAATGCCTAAATTTTTTAATTTTTACCAAAAATGTATGCCAGTATCCCAAAAGAATAGGTATCCGGACATTCTATTTCTCCAAATTTTGTTAATAAAATATAAAATTAAAAACGTCTCCAAATAAAATTTTCCACTTTTGGTGTTCCGCGATTCCACGAAAAAAAAATAACTTAAGTATAAACAGAAAGAAGTTCAAAAATTTAAATTCCAAACAACAGAGTCACTTAAACTGTATGCAATGAATTAGTACTCTAATTCCTTGTCCAAGCTCTTACCATTTTTTTCTAACTCCTAATATTTCTTTGTTTTGTTCCCATTTTGACACCTTACAATAAGTAAATTAAACTTTAAAAAACCATGCATATAATCGGGTTAACCTGTCAACCAAAGGTAGTATGGTTTTCTTTAGCAAAAAAAATCCGATTTACTGGTTCTGTATTTCGTGTCTATGGAATATTTTTAGTCAATCCGGCGCGATAGAATTTCCTTATCCCATAATTCTAATCAAGCATTAGTGGAACAAACTCAACAAACATGATAAACTTTTTTTAAGGATAAAAGAATTAAGTTGAAAATCCCATTGTCTTGCTGGCAACACCGATAACCAAATGTACACAAACTACTGAAAATAAATTATTATATTAAAATGTACTTTTCATACACAAAATTCTGACTTCCTTCTTTACCAAAAAAAAAATACATTCATTATTTACCATGGTAATAAGGCTGCCACTAAAAGCAAACTTTATATTAAAAAACAAACTAAATTTGCCAACTTCTTCAGAAGTTTTAACTCAATATTTAAGGCAATGTAATGAACCTCCTTGGACATCTTATTTTATTAAAGTAAAGTACCAATTTAGGGCTTGTCTTAAGCTTTTCTTTACATTACCTGCTTATTACCAAAACCATTTACTAAAAACGATTAATCTGAATAGCTCCCTAAATATTTAAACTTTTACAGAATTATAAAGTTGTTTAAAACTAGTTGGTAGTATTTTAATTAGTTTATGTTATGTTGTACCTAATAATTTTTATGGGAGATTTTTGATATTTTAAATTAATTTAATAAAGAACAAGATAAGATAACTATATTTTACTAAAAAATAATTTGTAAAATTCTTTAATGTAAAAGAAATGATTTAATTTTAGTATTCCAGTATAAGAGATGATCAGTGGGGAAAATCTCATTTTAATTGGAAAGCAGGAGATTCAAATTATCATATTTTAAGAACTGGATGTTATCCATATATTAAATACCATTGTACAAAAAGAAGCGAACAAAACTTAAAAATAGAGGATACATTTTTTAGAATAATTAAAATAATTAATTTAGGTAAGAAATTATTTAACATACATTTAATTCTAAGGTAGGTCATAATTTATCTACATATCGATACCCTAATTCGCAAATCGGCTAACTCCATTTTTGTTCAAAATAAAAGTTAGTTACTTGAACTATTATAAGATCTAAATAAAAAGAATTTCTATGGTTTCTTTACTTAAATTACTTTAAAATCATTCATCTACACATGATAAAAAACTCTATTTTAAATTATTTTATTATGATTTATAAAATATTTTTGTCTTTGCTGTAAAATTTTGTGGATATTAAGCAGAGTTGGGTTGAATACTGAAAATCGGTATTCAAATATGAATACCGGAAACAAAAGTATTCGAATACCGAATATTTGAATACTTGGTAGAAAAAAGTATTTGAATACTCGGTATTCACGAACACCTGGAATCGGTATTTGAATACTGGAAAAAAAAGATTTGAATTCCTGAAAAGAAAAAAAACAAAAACCAAGGGATAATTAAAAATTTGAATGCCGAATACCGGCAAAATGTATTCTGAATACTATTCAGAATACTGAGTATTCAAAAACGACCCAACTCTGATATTAAGTTAGCCAATTTGCAAATTCGGGTATCGATATAGTCCTTGCTTAATCAATGTATTATTAAAAAGCAATGTATCTCACTTAAATTACAAAAACCCTTTTTTTTAGGTATACCTTGTCTTGCCTATGGAATTGCGGCTATTTATTTAATAAAACATACTGAAATTGTATATACAAATAAAGGGAAGTAAATATATATTTCTTGTATCCAGAGGACAAAGGATCTATATATTAAAATACTGATTTATAAAATATGTTTGTAGCAACATTACATTATAGACTAAAATATTCCTGTTGTTTTCTTCATTCTTAAAACTTCTCCAAAATGTTTTGGCTTCATATAGATTTTCTTTGTAGTAAACCAATTCATAAACAGCTGTTATGCTGAACCTTTATTAAGGATAAACACAAGGACAAAAAAAATCAACGTTCTAAACCAAAAAATAGGTTGTATTTCACCTTAACAGACTGTCAAGGGAACAATATATTTTAAAAATTATTATACAAAATACCATAAACATTTACTAATGCTATTTCTGCAAAAGAATATCAAAAACACATAATTTTTACAATTAATATTCTAATATAACCTAAAATAAGAAAAAAAAAAGAAAAGACTTGCACTCATACTTCTGTTCAGCAAATGTGGAGAACTATTTTCAAAAAACAAATTTATACAAAAGATTTTTTGTTTAAATGCTACAAATGTTGATTAAAAATAAAAACCTAAAAGCTGTGGGGTTTTATATGACTAAAGCAGTTAGAAAATTAACAGCCAGTCATATATAAAATAGAACTTTTCAACTTAAATCTTTAAATAATGTTCCAGGTTTTATTCTTTAGCTGGAACCTCAATTACCCTGGGTTTATCAATAATGCGAGCAGTTCGGTTGCCCTTTTCCACAATACCAATAATCCAAGCTTGATATCCTTCTTGCTTTTCAATATCTTTGCAGTAAGCTGCCGCTTGTTCTCTTGGTAGACAGATCAAAAGTCCACCTGATGTCTCAGCTGAGTGTCCTTGTAAGAGTTGAAACATGTTTCCACAAGCTTTGGCAACTGCAGCCATTTTTGCAATAACTGGCAAGTTATGAATAACAAAAGAAACCTCATTTTTCTGATGAGAAGCCAGTGTTTGTGCATGACCAAGCAATCCAAATCCAGTAATGTCAGTTGCACCATGAGCATTGTATTTATGCATAAGTCTGCTAGCAATGCGGTTAAGTCTGGCCATAGAATCCATTGCTCGATGATAGGCTTTGCGTACATCTTCCTCACTAACTACCAACTTTATTCTGTTCCAACGTTCTGGTTGATCCAGCCATTGATGAGCATTCACAGCAACCTGAGAAAGATTAAAAAATATTTAAAAGTCATCCTTATTATGAAATCAATTGTAATAAAAAATCAGATTAACTGTTTAACATTACCTGTGTTCCTAGTGGTTTTGTTAAAACCAAAACATCACCAACAACTGCATTATCTGGCACAATATATTCATTCGGTTGGGCTACTGTTGAAGCTACTCCACCAATGGTGCACCAGGGATTGACTACAGTTTGTCCACCTGTAACAGTAGTTCCAGCTTCTAATGCAGAGTCCTTAAATCCTCTCATAATTAAGGGAATTACAACATCACGTTCCTTTTCAGTCATTTTAGTGCTAACGCCTAGTAACATCAGCATATTGTCACACTCAGTAACTCCCATTGCATACAAATCACTCAAAACATTGGCACAAGCAATTTTTCCCATCATATAAGGGTCATCAACTAAGGGATAGAAGAAGTCAGTAGTCTGCACCAAAACCAAGCCTCCATGCCGCAGTGGGGTAACCTGTAGAAATAGAAGAAAAATTGGGTAATAAATTTTTTCAATTACAAATTAATATTTTCCGACAAACATTATACCTAATGTAATATTTACTTTAGAGGTATACCTCTTAAAGTGTAAAAAGTACAGATTGGGACTTTATGTAAATTAAAGAAATATGATAGTCTTATAGCCGATTTCCACCTAGGGGTTTTGTCCCAGGGTTTTTACCCCGGGTAAAAGTCTTTAACTCTTGACGATTCACACCTAAGAGTCATGGGCAAGGGTTCAAAACTCTGGCGTTTTTACCCATAAAATTAGGACTGGTTCTAATTTTTCCCAATGAGTGATGACTTTTTGACAAAATTCTCTACATAAATCAACAGTTGTTACTTCCAAAAGTTGTGATTCTGATTCAAATGTGCATGGATATGATTTTACCTGTGTCCTTAAAAAACCCCTGACAATCAGCTGATGGGTGAGGACTCATGCGTCACGGGTGAACATCCCCAAGTGGGAATCGGCTTTTAGGGAATGAATAAATACAAACGGGAAACATCCTAAGATTTTTTAAGGTTAAATAATTTACGAAACCTGAAGATTATCACAATAAAATTTAATTGCAAACAAAAACGTCGCGCAAGATTTCAAAAAACTTTTTGAACAATAATAAAGTTGGCCCTGCCTGTAAACAAAACAAAGAGCATCCTCGCCGACAACCGGCTTTTAATGACTTACCGAGCAATCAAGGCCAATCCCAATCCTTGGAATGGCCATATGCATAAAGTGGTGTTCATGATCACCACTGTTGTAATCCTGCTGGAGGCCTTCTACGAGTTTATTTAGGACTTCTTGGGGCACTTTACAACCGCGGCCTTTCAAATCTGCAAAACGCGTCAACCTGAAACTTGCTTCTAAATCGTGAGCAAGAGGGTCGAACGGCCGGCGTAGTGCTAGGGCATTAGGATTTCCACCGAGTTCTAGCTGGACGGCGCCCAAAGCATCTTGTTGTACACCAGCAACTTGATAATCACCCATACCGGCGTTTTGTTTTTAATTTAAAACGAAATTTAAACCTATACTACCGTGTTAAAAACACTGGGTACACAAGAGCGTTTCTCAAACAATCCCGACGCTTGCAAAATGGCGTATATTGATATGTTGCCACTGCAGTAACCAAACAACTGCGCAAACTCGATGAAAATCATGCAATATGATTGGTTGGACTTATCGACTTGAGGTTGCCAAAAGTTTTTCTAGAATGTTCAATAAAAGGCTTTTCGCATTTTTCGTTAGGAATTGTTCCCTATATTTACTACATAAATTAGAATTTATTTAATATGTTACTAAACTTTTTTAGGTAAAAAATCTTTCGAATGGTCTCTTTTTTGGTAAAATAAAGTAAAAGCCAGAAAATTTTAAGTCGAACGAATAGTAATTTTTTGGCGACGTTGTCACATATTTTCTAAAAATTCCGGTGATATAAATATTAGGAATTATTTAAGCAGGTATATCGTTTTTATAAAATAATAATGAAATATTTGCTATTAACAGTTACAATAAAAATATGAAATTTTGTTTTAGTTAAAATAAAGTTTCTAAGGAAAATTGTGTTTAACCAACTTTATCAAAATTCATATCAACTTTAATTTATTTATATCAGAATGTCAACATTGCCAGGTCAAGCACTTTCCGAATATCGCCAGGATAAAACAATAAGGCAACGCCGAGAAAAACTATTATTGTGCCTTTAAAAATAAAAATTCATTGGGAAGAATGTTTCCCGCCAATATTATTAAACTTATTGTGCTATGTAAAATAGGTTTTCTTTTTCTACTGTTTATAAATATGCTTTTTATTTATTATTTAAGTTCCAGTTCTGGTTATATTTTTAGCACACCTGCACAGTGGCTACGCCAGCTTTTTGGTTTGGGGATGGCCAAGGGGTCCCAAAAGTTTTAGGGGTGCCCAAAAATTTTTTAAAGGGATGAAATTTTGAAGATACAAAAAATGTACTACACTAAAAAGTTGTAATTTTAGTCACTTTAAAGGAAAAAAATATAAAAACTGCATAAAAAGCCAGTGGCGTACAGTAGGCACAACAGCCAATATTATTGAGAGAAAAATGTACGCCACTGGCTTTTTATGCCGTTTTAATATTTTATTCTTTTGAAGCAACTAAAATACAACTTTTTAGTGTAGTACATTTTTTTGTATCTGACTTCGTATTTAAGATCTTTAAAAACAAACAGACCTTTAAAATAATATTTAACGCCCTGTATCTCAGAAACAAAGCAACTCCGGACATATGTTTATAGGAACTTTTCTTTATAGAATGACATAAGAAATCACCCTTTAAAGTTTGGTACCGTAGTTAGGAAATACCCCTTATTTTAATTTGGAAACAAGTCATTTTTAAGCCACTCACTACATCCAACCTTCAAATAGTTTTGTGGAAATATATTTTCTCATCAAGCAGGGCTTTTTATAAAGAATAACTTTTTTCGTAAAATTAATAATAAAAAAGTTTCCCATTTGTTAAGAACCTCCGAAGACACGTATATTATGTTATTTAGCTACTGCTACTACTCTTATATAGTGCCTACTGAATTAATAATTGACTGAGGTGAGGCTCTCTTTTTCTGGGATGAAAAAAAACAAGTTTTGACAGATACACAGGCTTGCAATAGTTAACTTTTTTACTTGAGGACTTATTTTTGTTTTTAAAATTTTTTGGGACTCAAAAAAACATACAGTTCATTCATTGCGATATTTTTCTCGGGGCCCCCTATTCCCTCCCCAGGTTCTATGGCTAGTTACGCTTATGAAGCAAAATGTAATAAATAAAATAATATTTTTAAAATGACAGTATGCATGTATAGTTGTATGTTATAAATAGTTATTTTCTAGCACTGATAAGTTGTTCTAATTTTATATTATACTAAACACTACTTTATTTATTTTATTACTGATTCATAGGTATTATTTTGTTTATTTAAAGACATTATACCTATGTATTTAATACATAGATATCCGCAGTGGCAAGAAGCATTTTTCGGATTTTTACGACGTCGCGCAATGGGTGGACGAACATGTGCACTTATAAATCGTGGCAAAATACAAACACCGGCACCCCGTACCCTTCGTCCGCGGTCTGACCGTAACGCTCATTAGCTACCGTACTTCGAACAGAAAACCAGGACGCCGTCAACAAATTCTTTTCTATAATGCGGATAGTTTGTTTGGGGCCGCGTGCGTTTACCCTCAACTGGCTTGCGCACAAACCGGTTTTTCGCCCATAAAATGTAACTTTTGTTTCGCGCAGGTTATAACATTGGCAATCCATCGAGATCAGTGGTTTAATATTACGTTTTACATTCGTCAAGTTTTTTTCTCTTTCGTCAGCCTTTTACAGCATTGCCGTTATTTTAGCAACGTTGCCAGGTAGTAAAACCTTTAGGGAAACATTTAACGGAATAATTACATTATTGGCAACACTGCCAGCGTTTCTAAAAATGTTTCTTGTTTCGTTTTTTTTTGAGGTTACTGTTTGTTACGGGCAGTTTCTTTTATTTTAAATTGCAATCACACATATTTGCAACTTTTTGGCCCATATAAGTGTTTAAACTGTGTTAAGTATTGTGCGTTTATTACCATAATTTCTAAACATGAGTATAAGGGCTACTCAAAGCTAAACCAACATTTTTATTAAGCTCCAAATAAGATGAGTGAAACTCAAAAAATTAATCAAACAATTATCAAGATGGTAAATGACTTAAAAGCCGGTAAAAGCGATCTTGAAGATTATAAATCTTCCCCATTAAAACGATCTGTAAGTTCTAATTCTCTTGAAAGTAGTATTGATGAACAAACACCAGTTAAAAGACTAAAAAGGGAAAGTATTCTTAATTTATCCTATGTAGGCTCTCCCAGAGAAATTAGACGTTTGAGAGCTGACTTATTAGAAGCTAGAAACAGTATAATTGATTTAGAAAATAGAATTCGCCATATGCACAATGTTCGG
Organism: Listronotus bonariensis; assembly: GCA_014170235.1. Classification (NCBI taxonomy): domain Eukaryota; kingdom Metazoa; phylum Arthropoda; class Insecta; order Coleoptera; family Curculionidae; genus Listronotus; species Listronotus bonariensis. Next base: position 151,223 of record JACEGR010001299.1, read on the forward strand.
AAACAACTTCAGCTTATGTTTGATAATGAGACTCAATCCCTAAAGAGGCAGCATGAATATGATAGAAAATCTGTTGAAGATCTAGAAACTCAATTACAGACCATAAGAAAGAGAGAAGCTGACCTTAAGAAAGAGTTAATTGAGGTGTGCAATTTATTTTTAATAATAATTAATATATTACTAGTCTATTGCAACATAATGTTGGGTTAAATTGTTTTCTTTTATTTTAGGTGAAAGAAAAATATGACCAATTAAAGTCAACCACTGAACAGAAAATTGCAAGTTTGGAGAGTGAAATAGATATTATTAAAGGTGAAACTCAAACTGCTGCTTTAGAGGACAACATAGAATCATCTCAGTTAAAAAGAAAGATTATTGAATTAGAAACGATATTAGAGGCTGCACAGGAAGATGCCCAGGCTCAAAAGAAGTTGGCTTCAGAGTTAGGTTTGTAGTTGATTGTAGAAAACTTATATTTTAAGTTTTCCGAATCTTTATGAGGGTGGGCCGACATTTCTTTTTCTCTAAAATGACAACACCTGAGGTCAAAAAAGTAGTGTTGTACTAAATCACAAAATTTACGTCCAAAATTATTAGCATAAAATATTTTTGTTACTGCCACAAAGACTTTATATTTTTTTAATACAGGGTGTAATGAAAATACTATAATATATTAAAATCCCAAGATCCTGACTTAAAAATAAAATGAATAAAAATAGTCAAAAATGGCGAACCACTATTAATTACTAAAATATTTGATCTTAAAATGTCTAAGTCAAAACTAGTCAAATTACATACCTGCCACTCTCAGCCATTTCTTTAAATCCTTTATGTTGATTTTGTAAATATTATTCCACATTTCTTATTTCCACAGTAAAAATCACATTATTTACCGGTAAAAAATACATTAAACTTATTACAAGTTATTCGTACACACACTAAAAGGTAAATTACAAACAATTCCGCACAAAAAATTGAGTTGCAAACAGCAAATAAAATAATACCGGACATTACCAGAAATTTTTTTAACAAGTACGTTATTTGCAGGTTTATTCTTTTGGTAACAAAAAGACATAATTAAATATCAAATATTTAATAAATATATATTTTATTGACGGACCAGGCCATTTTATAATAAATTCTATAGGACAATCTAATTATAGCAATATTATAAATACTATTAAAATTATAGTAATAAACAACATTAAATACATTTATAAAACCTTAAGAAAAAATAAAATATACTAAGGCAGTTATTAATGATCTCAGTAGGACAGGCCCCAACAAGATTCTACAACGATACGTCACTATAGAATATTCTCCTCCTCAATCGGGCTTTAACCTGCAAGGTTTATCTATGAGATTCGGGGCTATTTATTTGTGCCTGAAAAAGAAAGTTGACATTACCGATTATACAGTGTGTCTACTTAAGTTTCCACCATATGGAAAACTTTTTTGTATTAATTTTATGATAAAAAGTTATTCTTTACAAAAAGTTCTGCATGCTCCAAGACCCAAAATGCAGTCATTAGATATTTTATGCAGAGGTATACAAGGTATGTCCAAAAATATGACTTTTGCTCAAAAGGAAACTACCCTTAATTTTTCATATTATCAAAATGTTTTATAAAGAAAAGATGTTTAGGATTGAAAGTAACATTCTAATATGCAAACTTGTTAATTTTCAAGAAATATTTTTTTGTGCATAAGTGCATACTTATTTCAAAATAGAATATGTAAAATAAGCTTAAGAACTGCCAAAAGAGCAAAAAGTCACAGAAACGCACTTTGCAGCCGAAAAAATATTTTAAAAAGTTTTTTCTTTAAATAAACCATTTTGCATATTTGAAAGCTATTTTTAATTTTAAACATCTTTTCTTTATAAAAAGTTTCAATATTATGAAAAATACATGGTACTTTTCTCTCGAGCAAAATTCATATTTTATGACATACCTCGCATACCACAGCAAAAAAATAAAATCTGATGATTACATTTTGGGTTTAAGAGCATGCAGAACTTTTTATAAAGAATAACTTGTTTCATAAAATTAATAAAAAAGTTTTCCATATGGTTCGAACTTAAGTATTTTTGGCTCTTATGATTTTTTTTTATCTTGGACGTTGACACGGGACTTAAATACTTGAAGAATTGTGGGGGAAGGAAAGACCTCCGCGGGCAGCAGGTTCCATGATGATGATGATGATGATGATGATTTTAATGATTCACAGTTATCAACATACAAAGATGTTATCAATTATTTTTTATGGGTTTGTTTTAAACGGGAAAAAAATGATGTCAGTATCAATCGACTTGTTCAGAACGTGCGTGGTCACCTTTACAGTAACATCGTTTTTTTGATCAGTGCATTTTAATTTACTTAAAATTTATGTTTTTCTGTATTAAATAATTGGTGAAAATAGTAGTATGTGACTTCTGAAAGCCTATATTATATGGTTTGTGCTTTTATTTTACTTAATTCCCTTCCAAATTATCTGACATTATAACCCTAGTTGTTTATCCACCTTATTTTGTGCTGACGTCAAAATTCCTTTACGTCACATTAACTAAAGGTGACCATAGACTACGGTGATTTTTATTTTAACAGCAAATAAATAGGATTTTATTTTACATTTAATTAAGGGGGCTAAGGTCAAATCGTACAAAAAAGCCATGTTTTCGTGATTTTTTTCTGACGACACAGTTAAAATTTATTTACTCAACCAATGGTACATTAAAGTATGACATTCGAAGAATGTTTCATCAAATTTTTACAAAAAAATATTAAAAAATACGGCAATGGCAGCAATTGTTCGGACGTGTCTCGAAAAAAGTTGAATTGCGGTGCCCTCATAACTTGGTGCTGGATCATCCGAAATCAAAAATCAAAGTTCATTCGTTAGATAATAGTTTTCCCCAGGTAACGCTGTCGAGTTTTTTTGTTTCCAAATTTTTTCACTTTTTAGAACACTTTGAAGTGAAAAACACAATTTTGTGGGAAAAAATCGGCTAATTTGTTATTGCAAAATCAAAATTATGAAAAAAAAAAAACTCGACAGCGTTACCTCGTAAATGATGTACAGAAATAGTGTTTAAAATTTCAAAATGATCGGTGCAGTAGTTTTGGAGTTATCAGGGGCACCGACTTTGAAAACGTGAGTTGTGAATTGAATACCTTACCCCCTTAAACCAATGCGCTTAAAAAAAACTCGACAGCGTTACCTCGTAAATGATGTACAGAAATAGTGTTTAAAATTTCAAAAGGATCGGTGCAGTAGTTTTGGAGTTATCAGGGGCACCGACTTTGAAAACGTGAGTTGAAATTAAATACCTTAGCCCCCTTAAGTAACAATCAAAGTTTTGAAATTTTATTTGTTGTTGTTTGTTTTTGTCTTATATGTTTATTAAATTTTAAATGTTATTTCCTGTTGTTTTTCCAAATGTTTTCTAATCACACAGATTTTACATACGTCATTAGGTAAATTAACAAAATAATGATAAGTTTATAATAGCACACACAAGAAACGAAAACATAAAAATAAAAGTAAATATAAAATTTGACTAATAGGTATTAATAAAACTATTATTTCTAAAAACTAGTAGCAAGATTGTCTATGTCCATATATTGTTTAAAACCCCTAAATGTAAAAGCTATTTTTTAACAATATTTAAGTGTCATCCACTATAATTACATTCATAAACTCTTCCAATGAGTAAAAAGAGTTCTTAATTTAGAACGTCTTTATCCTCGCTTGAGAGGTCCTTTGAGGCAGGCTCTTCCAAGCTTCAGGCAATTTATTGTAAAATTTAGGACTATAATAGTTAAATGAGCATCTACTCTTATTCAATCTTTTAAACTCTGGCAATATGTAATGTGAACACTGAGTATTGTAGTTGTGGATGTTATTGTGGGTTCTAAACTGCTTTAAGTTTTGCCAGATCCATAGAAGACTTTTGTAAATAAACAAAGATGGAAAGGTTAGGATTTTGAGTTCTACAAATGTCTGCCTCACATCCTCACGAAACTGGAGACCAGCGATGCTACGTACTGCCTTTCTTTGTAAACCAAATATTTTTTGTGCTTGTGGAGAATGGCCCCAAGCAAGAATCCCATAGGACATAACTGATTGGAATAGTCCAAAATATGCATTCATATAAGTGCCTTTATTAGAAATAGTTTTCAGATTTCTCAGAAGATAGACATTTTTAGACAACTTGCCCGATATAAACTCAACATGTCCATCCCACAGAAGTTTCTGGTCCATGATTATACCCAGAAACTTAGAGGAAGACTGCTCGTGAGGAAGCTGTTTCTGTGTAAATATTATTTTCTCCGTTTTGGCATCATTTAGACATAGGTGATTATTGGCAAACCATTTTGAGGCGTTCAACTGTGTCCCTAACATAACATTCTGTAGTTCCGTCAGGTCTTTACTAACATTAGCCAGAGTTCTATCATCAGCATAAAGTACCAGATCAGCACCAGGGACACTAGTTTGTTCCTAACGTTTTCATTTGTTCATTTATTTCTTTAATGACTATTTGTACTTGTTCGTTACCGATGATCTGTGCACTATGTATTATATACCTGCTTGTTTTTTAGTTTTAAGTCTTATTTTATATTTACTATTTTATATGACGTATGTAAAAATTGTAATATTTATTGACATTAATTAATAAACTAAACTAAACTAAACTAAACTAGTCATCAAATCATTCATATATATGATAAACAGAACAGGCCCTAGCACTGATCCCTGAGGCACCCCAGCACCGACACATCTGGGCTTAGATAGGTGTCCATTAAACAATACTCTCTGACAACGATCCGTCAGATAAGATGTTATTAGTGTTGTACTATCATCGGTAAAACCATAATGCTTTAGTTTCAGTATCAAAATGTCATGAGAAACACAATCGAAAGCCTTGCTGAGATCACAGAAAGTGACACCAGCGAAACCCCCGCTCTCAAACTCATCTGTTATAGTTTGCATTAGTCTGAGCACTGCCAGCTCAGTGCTCAGCTTCTCACGAAAAGCAAATTGACAAGGATTAAAAATACCGAACGATTCCATATAGACATAGATCTGTCTCGAGACAATTATTTCAAATAGCTTGGCTATTATGGGAATAATACTAATTGGTCGATAATTATTACATTCATCAATGGAGCCACTTTTATGTATGGGAATAACTTAAGATATTTTAAGACACTTTAGAACATATCCACTTTGAATACATTCATTAAACAAGTTTGTTAATGGTAGAATAATAATATTTTTATACTCCTAATTAGTGCAACATTCATGTCATATATGTCTTGGCATTCACTGTTTTTTAAATCATTAATAGCATCTCTTACCATATTGGGTGTAATATCCGAAAAAGAAAAAGCAGTCTCTATGTGTTGTGTAAGATAATCGCGGGCTGAAACACCAGAGTCCTGTAAGTGTGTTTTTATTTTATTAGGTTGGTTAATAAAAAGTCATTAATTGTGTTAGCATTTAAGCGCTCTGAAATCTGCGTTTTCTTTTTCTGGGTCGAAAGTGATTAATAACGTCCCACATAGCTTTAACTTTATTTGATTTTGAATTAATGTAATTTTCATTGGCATTTTTTTTTAGCATCATTGACTTTTTTCTGTAGTAATTTCTAAATCTGTTTAAAGTTTCTCTATTGCTATTATTTGGATTAAGTCTATATAAATCGTTTAAAAAATGTAATTTTTCTCTTAGCACTTTAAGCTCTTCATTGTACCATGAGATATAACTACCCTTATGATTATCTACCCTAATTACCTTTTTGGAAAAGCGTGCTCCATGGATTCCGTAATGACGTTCAAAAGTTTTCAAATCTCTCATTCAGGCTGTAAGAACCTGATTTGACAAATGAAAGATCACATTCATTAAATTTATTAAAAAACATATACATGCGCTCTTTGGTTATCGGTCTTATGGTTTTTGCTCAAACTTACGTTTGTCTCGAGCCAGATCCATGTCAATCAGGACCGCCTTATGGTCAGACAACTTCATGTCAATAACCTTTGCAGAAAAGGTCGGACTATTTTGAAAGTTTATTAAAATATTATCTAAACAATTTACCCCCTTGTGGCTTCATTAACACACGATACAAAGTCATATGATTTTAGAACATTTTCAAAATTTATGTAATTACTATCATTTGTGTGAAATTGGACATTAAAATCACCATTAATAACAACATCACAATTTTTTTCATTGAGCTTATCTAGAACCTGTGTCATAATTAAAATAAAGTCCTCCATTTTGGAGTTTGGAGGCCTATAAACTGTGACAATTACCAATCTACAACTAGGAATTTCAATAGCAGAGAGCTCACAAACTTTTTCAATGCTAAGTGCTGTTATATCACTTCGTTCAGCAAAATCAATATTTTGATTTATGCAAATCATTGTTCCCCCATGATTTGATGTCTCTCTACAATAAAAAGATGCGTTTCTAAAATTACCTATCCTAAAAGGGCCTACCTCATTTTTGTTTAACCAGTGTTCACTGAAACATAAAATATCATACTGATTATTATTATTACATATAAAACTGTCTATTTCATTTATTTTACTCCTTATTGATTGTAAATTAACATGCAACACAGAGAGTTAGTCCTTAACTAGTCGGCGCCTTACAGTTGAAGTATGTCTGAATTGCTTTGTTCATTCTGTGGACTGGTTTGCATAAACAAGCCTAGACCAAGGGAAAATGAATTGTTTGATGCTTCTTCCGACAGTTGTACCAAAGTTTTATTTTTATCTTTTTTTATCTTTATGACATCTCATGAAGGCTTATGCCTAAATACCAGTGTACCGTGAGTGCCGGGTTACTGGATGTTTAACCCAATATTGTCGTGTTCCGTCAACGTTATCCAAGCACTGAAACATGCAGTTGCATTTCACAGCACCTTTTAGACAACGCGGTAGTGCCACCACGGACGTTATTTTTAAATAACTACTACCTAGAAATGGCAGAATACTACACAGTGGTTTGCCATTGCCAACTGTGAGGTGACGAGCTATTAAAAATCCGATGTCCGACTCCGAGATTCGAACCCGGATCGCTGCGGTAAGAGGCTGACACGCTAGCCACTACACCACTGCTCGCCACATTATGCAGAAATTGTGCGAAAATTAATACCAGTGAAGCACATGCTGTTGCACTTTCCCAGCGCATCCTACTTTTTATTGCCCACCTTGTAGAGCTCTAAAGCAATCTCATGATGATGACAATAACATCGAAGTTGATCGTCTCTCAAGTCCATCATTTCTGATTTATCCCAGAGAATTCTGCAGAAGGATGAACATATCAAGAGGCTTAAACGTAATTCAACCGCTTTTGAACTTGAGGTGTCGGAGACTGAATCTAGTTATGTCTCGCAGATTGAGAATTAAAGATTGGAATTAGTTCAATTAAGGCGAAAGAATCGCAATAGAGTTGAGCTCGTTAATATAGGTACTCAAACGAGTAACATTTTCAAGACTTCAGGAACTCAAACAGGTCTTCAGTGCAGTCATCAGGCAACTCAAACCGATAATTTTTTTATTTCTACGACTACATCAGAAACTCAAACTCCTATTAGAATGTTTGTTAACGAAGAGTCGCAATGCCCTGACACCACGGTTAGTCTTCAGGATGACATGAAGCATCTTTAGACTGATGAGTCTTCGAATGATATTGATCCAATGCAATATGATACGAAAATTGTACAGCTCTTAAATAGAAACAAAGATCTTTCGGAAACTATGCTAAAACTAATGCAGAAAGAAATTGAATCATTGACTAATGAACTGAATGATCTGAATGCTCTAAGGAAGAATTTTTTGACCAGTATCGAAACATTAACCAAGGAAAACGAGCTTTACGTTAGCGATTTAAAAACGAGCTTTACGTTAGCGATTTAAAAAAGGCTAATTATGAATTGTTTAGAATAAGAAATAGGACGGAGCAACGTATAACGACTATAGACAGTTGTGATACAAATAATCAACAACAACATGTTGCTAACTTGTACATGAAACTGAACAATGTCAGCCCGAGTATAAAGCCTCAAATCCTAATTATAGGTAATAAATGCTGTGCCGCAGGAACTTCATTACTATCTAAAAGGTTTCTAAAAAACAAGTATGACATCAATTGTCAATACAAAAATGCATCGCTTTTGGAGGATTTGGTGGATAGTTTTGTGTCTATGGCTAAAAACTTTACTAAAAGAGAGTATACGAAGTACTCTTGATGAAGCCCTAGAAAGGCGAAACAATTTTAGAGTAATGCTCTAATAATTTTTGAAACATTAAAAAGCAATTTTTTCTATTTAGTATTAATATTTAAAAAATGTTTCACAAGAAACCAACTGCGGATACAATTCAGTGTATTAAAAGAGATTTTGTAGTACTTTTTACTAGTAAGGAAAATGCTGCAAGGGGGAGAAGTGTTCACAGGGACTGCTTGGAGAGGATGGCCAGGATTTCGGAACAATCTAACCTGATAGTTGTTGGATCGTCATATGCTCTAGATAGACATATATTGCACAAATTTATCTACGAAACTGACCTAAATATTTATAAAAATGCATATAGTGATAAACATAAATCTCTGTTTTTAAGCTTTGATAATTTTACTGAGATTAAAGATCGAAATTGGTATGCCAAAGCCACTTATCAAGCGAAAATTAAAATTATTTCATTTATATCTGATGAAATACTTAAGTGGTCTAGACAACAAGTTCGCGTTGGGGCTCCAGATGCAGATTACCAGCCTGGTGTATGTGGTCGCGAACCTTCGGATTTTTGTCGTGTGCAGAGCCTCCTGAACGACTCCTAAGTGTTTATTACCAGAACTCCCGCGGTCTTCGAACGAAAACAACAGAATTTTACAGTCAGGTAATTGCCAGTGACTATGATATTTTGGTTATTACTGAAACTTGGTTAAACGAAGGAATCTCTAACCAAGAACTAATCCCTAGTAATTATATAGTTTACCGGAGAAATAGAAATTCTCAGCTCACTGGCAAGAGAAGAGGTGATGGAGTCTTGATAGCAGTAAAATCTTGCTATCAATCAACTTTGTACTCAGTGCCTGAGAATATTTTCGAGAAATTATGGATTGGATTGTCCACAGGTGAAGTTCAATATGGCGTTGGTGCTGTGTATATTCCACCTAAGTCTCCAATTAGTGTGTATCAGGACCATATTTAGTCATAAACAATATTAGGGATAATTTACCAAGCTCCAAAGTAATAGTTTTAGGTGATTATCATTTGCCAGGTTTTGTAAAATCATACATGTCTTGTAACACTTGTACATTCCATCGCTTTTCATACTAGAAACTATATGCTATGTTAAAACGAACATCGCTAGGTATAAAAGTCATGACTCAGTACATAACCACAACACTAGAAATAAACAAAATTTGGTATTAAATTGTTGGAGGTTGAAATGTTGCCAGAATGGTCCTAATCATCTAGGTATTCATTTTTACAATAAAGTGCCCGAAAATATAAAACAACTACCAACTATAGTATTCAGGAATAAAGTAAAGTCTTTCCTTATCAGTGGTGCGTTTTACTCAGTAGATGAATTTTTAAATTGTATATGGTAGCCATATTATGTTTTTAATATTGTATTTCTTTATGTATAAATGTTTTTTTTAGGATTTTTATTTGTGTTTATAGTGTTTTTGCCAGTAAAGTATGTGTTATTAATTTAGATTTAGAAGATTTTTAATTAACGAAACAATTTTTTTATACCCCATGACTTGTGTAAATACTATATGTATGTTAACATCAATAAATGATTTGATTTGAACAACAGAAATGTACATTTTATGAAGATTCAGTGTCATATTTGAGTTTGTTGAATGGTTCTGGTGACTCTTTATTTGTTTCTAATGATCCATGTGAAGTTTTGTTGCATGACTGTGTTTCTTTTCATGACTTTATACAGGTAAATCATGTTGTAAATGCGAATAACAACTCTGGACCTAATTTTTACCGATAAAGCGAAATGTAAAGTTAAATTACCTGACACGTCTCTTACCCAAGTAGATATTCATCATCCACCATCAGAGATTGTACTGCCTTTTGATCGATAATTGATAACTGTGGATGGGGAAGAATCATCTAACCTTAATTTTTACAGGGCCGATTACGAAAACTTAAATCATTATTTTGAACAGGTGGATTGGAGTATATTGCGATCAACCCAGGATGTGGACAGAGTAGTCGAGTTTTTATATTGTATACTTCATACAGCCATAGGTATTTTGTTCCCAGGAAGTTGCACAGCACTCTAAATTTTTCATCGTACTTCTCTTCTAAGCCGATTCGCCTGATTAGGAACAAGAACAGGGTATTTGCCAAGCTTGGCAAAGACTCTAGTGTAACGCTTGAAAGTCGTTACAAACAGTTAAGAGCGCAATCGGAGCTATCGATTAAAAGGGACTATAATGAATTCCTCCAGTCTTCACAGTGCAGAATTTTAACCAATGTCAAATCCTTCTGGGGATATTTAAGGTCAAAAGGATGCGTTTCTGGTTATCCCAGAAGAATGACCTACGAAGGTATAGCAGAAGCTGATCCTGGTGATATCGCTAACTTGTTTGCCAGTTTTTTTCAGTCTGTTTACTCACGATCAGACAATGCTCCCTGTTTTGATACGAAGACGATCCCTTTTACTAATATCCATGTATCTTGTGTACCTATTGATACAGATAGCGTTTTTAAAAGACTGATAGATTTGGACTCCAGCAAGGGGGCTGGTTATGATGATATTCCTGCAATCTTTCTGATTAACTGCTCTCCGACTTTGGCGCTTCCCTTAAGCAGTGTATTTGATCTATCTATGAGGACTGGTTTATGGAAAACAGCAATGGTTACACCACTTTACAAAAGTGGTGACAGAGATGATGTTACTAATTATCGTGGCATATCTGGTTTGTGTTGTATTGCAAAGGTCTTTGAATACATGGTAACTGACGATCTGTTCTCTTCCTTTAAAGATATAATTACACATGCTCAACACGGTTTTTTTCCTGAAAGATCCTGTCACACCAATTTGGTACTGTATACCAACTTTGTCTGCTGTGCTCTTGATTCAGGAATGAAGGTTGATTCGATATATTTTGACTTTCAAAAGGCCTTTTACAAGGTAAATCACAATATATTAATCCTAAAACTTGAGAGCGTTATGGAATAAGTAATCCACTACTATCCTGGATCAGTAGCTATCTTCGAGACTGAACCTGTAATAGGAAATCCAAAGAGATAAAGGTGTATTCTGGAGTGCCTCAGGGATCTCATTGGGTCCTTATATATATATATATATATATATATATATATATATATATATATATATATATATATATATATATATATATATATATATATATATATATGCAAAACGATATAGATTCTTTAAATAGTTGGTGTAAACAAAATCAAATGGCATTAAACATTTGTGTGACTTTATTGTGCAGAAATGGTTCTTTTTACCTTTTAAGTTAATATCAAGTTCAAGTTCAAACTGATATTTAGAGGTACCCACTGTTGATGAAGAAATATAAATATTCTTACATCTTTACAGGTAAACAGTTATCTGAGAAGAATGCAATTGAAAGAGAATTGGAATTAAAAGAAGTTGCTCTTCAGAAAGCCAAAAACCAAATCAGAATTTTAGAAAATGCAAAGGAAGAATATTTAGAGTTTCAACAGCAAGCACGGGTTAGTAAATAGTGTATTGATTCCTACAAAAATGTTTACTTAATTGTATTTACTTTACTGCCAATGTTTTTTTGCAATCCTTACTAAATATACTCTCACTATAATTAAGAATTTTTTATATTGGTTTTAGACTCAAGCCCATAAGTTAGCAAGGTATGTTGAGTTAGAAAAGGAAAATGAAAAGCTAAAAGAAGATTATAATAGAATAAAAGGTGACATTAAGAATAAATTGCTTTTGGAAGAGGAAGTATATGATTTGAGGAATCGTCTTATAAAGCATAAAGAGTTAGAAAAAAAGTGGCCGAACTACAGGTAATTTTCTTATAATTTTAAATACCAAAAAATAATTTAGTAGATTTATTTCGAATCAATATTATTTTTTAATTTTAGGCCCAAGATGCTCAAAATCAGAGGTATCTCAGTGAGTGGAAAGCTGTAGCAAGAGGTTTTTGTGAGACCACTGAGAGTGATGCATCATTGCCACATTTATTACGTTCTGCTATAGAGAGGCTGCAACAACAAGAACTTTCCCTATCAGCTGAGAAAGTAGAGTTTGAGTCTCAATTTAAAGCTGCTCAACATGTAAGTACTTTTGATATTAACCGAATATTAACTTATAAATGATATTAAATGTCATGTCTTTAAATTTCAGGCTGCTAAAGTAGCCAAAGCAGAATTAGAAAAGAATCAAAAACTCCTTAGTGATCTAAAAACCACTGGAGAGCAAAAACAGACCTTGATCCATCGTATGCAGAAAAAACTGCTGCTGGTAAGTCGTGAAAGAGACAGCTATAGGCTACAACTTGATTCATATGAAAGAGATCTTACCATGGTAGCCAATAGCACAACCGGTGGGGGCCCTGGTTCTAATATTATGCAGAGCCAAAAGGAAAGGATTGATAATTTGGAAAAAGTGGTTGAAGGTTATAGAGACATGGTGGCTAAGTTGGAAAATGATTTGCAAGAAGCTCAGCCACAATTGCATTCTGGTAAGAGTAAAATGATTTAAATATATATATATATATATGTATATATATATATTTATATATATATAAATACAAAGGTATATATTATATATGTAGAGTTATCATTCCGGGATTATATCCGTTGGTCGTTTGTATATCCTTGGGAACTTCGCAGACGTTTCGCCAAGATCACACTTGACATTTTCAATGCTATCTAACTGATGTCAGATGATTGACTTGACTGAGTCAGGGAATCTCAGTACCTATTGGAGATACAGCTTAGGTTAAATTAGGGAAAAGTTGTGTTTTTAAAGCCCATTTACATGCCGTTTAAAATCTTAAATAATTTTTATGGCCTGCTGAGATATTTGGCAAAAACGAAAAATTGACTATATTGATTTTATTTTTTCTGACTTTACTTGAAGAGATGTGAAAAAACTAAAACCATTTTTTATTGGCACTTTTTAGCTACTACATGATAGTATTTTTAGATTTTATATCCGACGTTTCGATTTCAAGAAACCATCATCAACTTTATTTTTTATATGGCTCGAAAAAAAGTACACCCTGTATGTGACCCCATTTTTTATTACAAATCAACGATGTATCACATGTCATATTTTAAATTTTAGTTAAAAGAAAAATATATATTTATATAATTTCAAAGAACTTTCAGTGCTTGAACAAGATTTACTATCTAATTCAAAAAATCACAATTATTGTTTTTTATAATCACCTTTACACAAATTAAAATATTAAAAAAATTGGGGGACGGCTCCTATGCATCAGAAATCATTTTTAATGGATGGTACTTCTTTGGGTACACGCCAAAATTAAGTTAAAACTACTAAAAAACCAAAAAAATTTAAACAAGTAAAAGATAATTAAAAAATCGACGTTTCGGTGGCAAATCTGCCACCGTTGTCAAGACAAAGGGAAATAAAATGATAAAAATGAAAACTTACTATTATTCAGGCTTTAAAATTCAAATTTTTATGTTTTTCTTGGATATTCTGAAAATTTTGACATTAAATGTCAAAACATGTTTTGACATTTAATGTCAAAATTTTCAGAATATCCAAGAAAACATAAAAATTTGAATTTTAAAGCCTGAATAATAGTAAGTTTTCATTTTTATCATTTTATTTCCTTTGTCTTGACAACGGTGGCAGATTTGCCACCGAAACGTCGATTTTTTAATTATCTTTTTACTTGTTTAAATTTTTTGGTTTTTTAGTAGTTTTAACTTAATTTTGGCGTGTACCCAAAGAAGTACCATCCATTAAATGAATCCGCCAAACTACAGAACATATCTTCAAATCATTTTTTGGCATACAAGAAAAAAAATCAGCAGTGTCGTCCATGAAGGGTTAAAGCTAAATATTAAAAAAATGGTATGCAAGTGCATTTTTCTAAACTAAAAATATATGTTTTTCAAAATTTCCAATTAGTTTGGAACAAATTTGATTTCTTAATTTTGTTTATTTTATGTAGGCGTTTAGTGTAAATAAATAGAAACCATTTCTTGACATGGTTATTTTGTATTGCTAATATTAAATTCAACAATAAAAAATCACCTTTCTTTATTATTTATTATTTAATAAGATAGGGATTTGGCCTTGCCGGGAAATAGTTTCTAAAGATTAAATTTGTTCTACACTAAAAGGGCATTTTAAAATATGTTTTTATATTAGAATAATTCAGTGGCATACACTTTTTCCCTAAAAAAATATACCTCAAACATTCATGGACTACACTGGTGAAAATTAATTAATTTCTTGCATGTCAGAAAATGTCTTCTAATGCACAAGAGGCGTCCCCCAATTTTATTATTAATAATATTTTTATTAGTATAAAAGTTATTATAAAATCAATATTTTTTAAAAAGTTAACACCCCGTTGTTTAAAAACTAAGATGTTTAGTACATACAGTATAAGCAATAGTTATAAGTCACCCAATCCGAAATGTTTACATGCCGGTATTCGCGTTAGACTGTCCCTTTTTCACTCATTGCCAATATGTATTTTGTATATGGTTATATGAACTTTTTCTCCTAATTTTCATTGTAGAATCACCTCTTAAAGTTTGTTACGGGACACCCTGTTTATTATTTTTATTGATTTTACAGATATTGTCCCTGTCAGACAGGAGCAGATTTCAAGACTACAAGATGATGTAACTAAACTCAGAGAAGAGAATAATCTTATTCGGGAACAAAAGGATAGGTTGGAAATTCAGTTAGAGTCATTGATGGAAGGTACTGTTGATTATTTGTTAATTTTTATATTAGAGATTTAAGTCTTTTCTTGGTCTTGTATAGTTTTAAACATCCTAGTATATTTTAAAATAAATCATAATAATGGTTTTTTGTTTTCTAGGTCATGACACTCTTCATGGGGGCAAGTTCTACATTTAGCTAATAATCCACTTTCTGAATGCCTGAATCAAAGGGAACAAAGGTTGGAACAATTACAAGAAGAGAATCTGAGATTGAAGAACAAATTAAAGAAAATTGAAGAAGGCATTGAAACAAGTAAAATTGGTATGAAAATTTGTATATGTTAAAATTATTTATTGTAAACATGTATTCTTAGAAGAAAAAGATATATAAATATACTAATAATAAGTGGAAAAACTTGCATTTTGAAGTTTCAAAGGTTACCAGAGTATTACCCTACAATTGTTTTGCCTTCCTAAGGCTTCGTCAAGAAGTCAGGAGTATTTCCTATACTAAATTAAGAAAAGAAAGATTTACAAACAAAACTATTTAATAGGATTTTCCCAAAAAAGGTCTATAAAATATTATCTGGGGTTTATGTTCATTGGTAACAATAAAAGCTATTTTAAAAGTGGTAAATTGAAATTGTTTTAAATTTTATTGTTTGTCTCAAAGTTTTTTTTCATTTTGATAATTTACTTTGTGGTTAAAAATTCTTTTAAGGGGAAGATACCTGTAAATCCTTAAATTTTCATGTTTTTTTTTTATGAAAGAGTCAGTATGTATTTTTTAAATTGGTATGTAGTTTACTCAGATATTAAAATAATATAATATATATTTTTTAATTTTAATTATTCAGAATGGCGGTTGTACGCTATATTTTTATTAAGAAGGTCGGAGAGAGACTCCTTAATCGGCGGGAACTCTAGCATCGGTTCTAGTGATTTGAAAATCAAAAACTAAATTTTTGGATTTATTAATATCATAATTTGATGAGAACCTAAAAAAGTAAAAAATAAATAAATCCGAGAAATACAATGCTTGAAGAAAATAAAATTACTTATTGGTTCAATTTTTCTATCGTTTTTGCTTTAATTTTTTTTTTTAATTCGGGATATTGGTGGTTCACATAGAAAGTACTGTTGTTAAAAATATGTGTGTTCTGAGAAAAACGTGTTTAAAGTTCGAATTCATTGATTATAGTGACTTACCGACTCAGTAATATAGGAAATACTAAAAATTATGTTCTAAAATTTTAGGGACGTGTTCTTAAAGGACTATACTAACATATTATGATTTTTTTTTTACTTTTTACACGTATCTCCCTCCTTAAGTAAGTGCTAAAGTAATTATGTGTAAATTAGAATGAAAGAAACAATTATTTAAACATATTTTCCATTACAGGAGACATTTCTATCTGTCCCAAAGAAGTTCTGGCTTTAAAGGAGCAAATAAAAAATAATGAAAAACAAAGCCAAAGATTAAAGGACTATTTTAAATCGTCGATGCAAGACTTTCGAAATGTAATTTATATGCTCTTTGGCTACAAAATTGATCGACCATCAAACTCAAGTATCTATAAATTGAGAAGCATGTATGCTGAACAAGCGGAGGACACACTTTGCTTTGAAGTTAATCCTGAAGGGGACTTGAATTTATTGGAAAATGAATTTAGTGGCACTTTGGGTCCAATGATCGATTTGCACTTAATTCACCAGAAATCCATTCCAGTATTTTTAAGTGCTATCACTATGGACCTCTTTAATCAGAAAACTATGACTAAAGCATACTAAGCTTGTGCTTGTCCTAAAATTATTGGAATATTTTTAGATTGTAGTTTTGGTATATGATAAAAGGTATACACTTAGTCAAGTAATAAAATGATTCTTATCAGTATAGTAGTTTTTTTAATAGTAATAGTATTAATAAATTCCTTAAAAATGTTGTTTTTTTAACCATTTAAAATTATATATGCCAAAAAAAAACTTCTTTTATTAAAAATTATCGTATTAGCGTTTTATACAGTGTGTCCCATGTCCCAAGTTAGACGTTATAAGAGGACAAATGGTCCAGACATTTTTGAATTTTAAACCAAAATTTTACTTCAATTGGTGTTATGCAGGACAAGTTGTAATTAAAAATATAGTTAATGCCTAAGAGTTAAATACTTTTATTTTTTAAAATATAACAAAATTGTATAAGTAAATTTTGTAGAAAACTGAATTTTGTGTCAAAATTTAAAGTTAAAGCGTTAACCTAAAAAAAATGTTTGTGTCAATTCTTTTAACATAACGCATTATAACTTAAAAAATAGGCATGAGGGAAGAAAATTTAATCATTTTATGATTTTTTTAATTCACTTCCTCAAGCTAAGTATTTTGAAAAGTGTTAATGCCTAATGTTAAAAATTAAAAAAAATGAGGTCTTTAAATTTTGGGATAAAATTTTCATTCTTTACAAGATTTACTTTTACAATTGTTTTAGTTTTAAAAATAAAGGTACTTTACTCTTGCCATTTTCCATATTTTTAGTTATAACTTGCCCCGTATATTACCAATCGGTGTAAAATTTTGTATTTATTAGTTTTAAAACCATTCAATCAGTTTGTCCCAAATAACGTTTTAAAATTCAGAAACTGTTGATCCATTTGTCTCTTGTAACAAACTACACTACTCAAAAGAATTATTCTTTTGAGTAGTTTTCTTCCATAAGCTTCAATACAAAAATGCTTTCATTAAAATGGCCATATCTCTTTTAATTATTAAGATATCAAGACAATTAAAAAAATAAAATGTTAAGAAAACGTGAAGCTATAACTTTATATTAACCATTGTTTTTTACTGTTAGCAATAAATCCTACGGGGTGATAAAAAAAATTGAAAAAATGGATAATTTTGAATCGCCCTGTATGATGTGCTGTTGAAAGGGAGTAGTCAAATTTGTGATTATAAAATATCAGAAATGGGTAAGGGTATAAATTATTAACAAATGAGATTTCTCCCTTTTAACAGCACATTATATAGGGCAATTAAAAATTATCCATTTTTTCAATTTTTTTTATCACCCCGTAGGATTTATTGCTAACAGTAAAAACAATGGTTAATATAAAGTTATAGCTTCACGTTTTCTTAACATTTTATTTTTTTAATTGTCTTGATATCTTAATAATTAAAAGAGATATGGCCATTTTAATGAAAGCATTTTTGTATTGAAGCTTATGGAAGAAATCGAGCATATGCGATAATTCTTTTGAGTAGTGTATATAAGTACAGTGGTGTCCATAATTATAGCAACTTTTTAAAAATTTAAAAACTTCAGCTAATACCACTTCAATTTTATATTAGCTTATATAATATGTATTATTTCGGGTTGTTGTTGTATACGTCATACCCATAAGCATACCCACTGATCTCGATGGATTGCCTATGTTATAATAACCTGCGCGAAACAAAAGTTACATTTCATGGGCGAAAAACCGGTTTATGCGCAAGCCAGTTGAGGGTAAACGCACCCGGCACCAAACAAACTATCCGCATTATAGGAAAGAATTTGTTGACGGCGTACTGGTTTTGTTCGCAGTACGGTAGCTAATGAGCGTCACGGTCAGACCGTGCGACGGCTTTTAAGTGGGCATGTTCGTTCACCCACTGCGCGAGGTCGTAAAAATCCGAAAAACGCTTCTTGCCACTGCGGATCTAAATGTAGGTTATCTATAGGCATACCCCATCAAGGTTAGTTTATATTTATATTTATGCTGCAGGGGCGGAAAATGTAAAAATAAAAGGCGGAAAGTCGAAGAAAAGGCGGGCGGTAGTTACAAATGATTGTGGTTTTGAAAAAATGAAATTGTTAGATCGCACTGGGTGTTGTCACTGAAAAGTCGATCTTGGGCCTAAACAAGTTGGCCACCCCTGTCCTATAGGATCAAGGTTGGACAAAAAGTTTATTACACCCACTGTGAAACATGGTTGGGGTTCCATTATGGTTTCGAAATGTTTCTCTTGGTTTGGCGTAGGTCTGCTTTACTGAATAGAAGGACATAGGGAGCTCTTTACGTACAGGGACATACCTATCGTAAAAACCCTTTGACCGATTTAGATGACCTTTGGTTTACTCATTTAATGTAATAAGGCACTTTTAAAGCTCTACTTAGATTAGGATTAATAGGTTCAGTTCATCCTTTCTTTATAACAATTTGCGATATTAGCAAAAATGCAGGTACTTTACTCTTGAGCAAAAATTACATTTTTGGACAAACATCGTACATGACTGACACAATTTGATATCTGATGATTGCATTTTGCAACTATGAAAGATCTTTAAGAAAATACAACATTAAGTACTAATTTAATTCGTTTTAAAAATATGGCCATCCAAATCAGGTATTTAAGTAATTTATAAAGTACCACCATTTTGTAGTAGGTGAATATATTGACTTTATATTCTAGGGCTATAAAGTTCTCGTCAGGAGCTTTAAAATGATGTCCTACAAGATCCATTAATCCTATCCGCCATCTTGATTGTTGCAACTATCATTTTTACGTCAAAAAGTAGTTTATATCCTCCCATTAGTTATACCCAAATTTTAAAAAGAAAAAATTAAGTGCACAAAAGTTAGCAGGGGGCGACTATTTATGTCCACACTGTAGAGAATGAAAAGGTTCATATGCCAGTTTGCCAGTAAAGCAAATCAAAGCGGGATCGATGCGTTACCATGTTAATATGCCGGCATTCTTCGTCTAATATCTACCTGTTAGTGTTCTACATGCGTTTAACGGACTCCTCTCCACGCATTGCCTATGAACCCTTTTAATTTGGCTGAACATGTATAATACGAAAAATATTTGGGTTTATTTTTAATTTTAGATGCTGTTTTCCAATATTTGAAATTTTTTATAATTTGAACAGGTATTTGGCTTAAAAAAACACAAACCAAAGACTTTAAAATATATACATATATATTTAATAATGTGAAAACCTATTTTTAACTATTATCTTTTTAGTGCTTTTTTATCCTTATATGTTTTCGCCGTTTACTACCACCAAGCTTCTTCTTGAACATTTTATTTTTCCTTTCGTTATTTCGAACTTTAGCCTTGACTATTCCTTTAAGGTCTCTGCGTATTTTCGAAAATTCTTTATTTTCCGATTTAATTTTTTCAAGGAAATCAAAACCCTCTGTAAGAAAAAAAATAATTAGTTTTTTTTCATACTTCTTTGTCACTAATCTATTATTACATAGTTAGAAAATATTTGGTTACATCTAATTTTCGAAGTGCTAAAATATAAGTAATTTGTCATAATAAAGAAAATAATTTGGCTCAAAGCCTTATTTTTGGGAAAAGGGAATGTGAAAATCTGAAAACAGAAATTATATCAGCAATGTAAAGTTAGAAATAACCTTGTAATCTATAATCATCAGTTGTAAAGAAGAATGGTTCTGTCCAAAATACAGCTGGACTAGCTCTGGTAGTTTGACGCTCAACTTTATTTGTAGATGTTTGTTCTGATTCACTCTTGTGAGGAATATCTTCTGTCTCATTTTCATCATCAGAAGAATCATACTTAAACGGGTTGGAATTTTTCAATAGTGAATTTGTATTAATTTCTTTTTCTGTACCATCTTGTTCCATGTCTAAAATTTTTAATTTATAAACAAAACTTAAATTATTTATACTTTTTTACCCTTGCTGGGTTTGTTATTTATATCATATTGTCATGATAATTGTTGTCAATTTGGATAATCCTTTGTAATAGATAGATGGATAGATTTACAGGGTGTGGTACATTAGTCGTTTACAGAAAACGGGACATTAGATTTTTTTTTATTTAGCAACATAGGTAGTTGCTTTTAATTTAATGACCTAAAATATATTTAATGATGCAGCGTTGCCGCTTATACCAAAAACTAGAATAATCTTTAATATTTCAAATGGAAAACCCTGTATATTTTAGTATTTTTTGATCCGCCGTCACTTTCTGAATATTTTTGCCTGACATTATCCTATACCCATCTCTAACGGTTTTCGAGTTAATAATTATTTTCCACATTTTTTTGTTCAAAACATATTTATAATTAAATGGCTTTTATTATTCTACTTGCATTAATACAAACTTGAAATTTAGGGTGTAGCATTTCAAGGTCCTCTTCATTGGTTTTGCATGGAAAATGATGTGTTTTGAATTATACAGGGGTGCTTAATTTCGTGACTTTACCTCTAGATATAAAAATGTTGGAAAGTCTTTTTTTTTAATGGGATACCCTGTATATTATTAAAAAATCTGAAGGACGATTAAACACCCTTTTAAATAATATATCATATTCCTATACCACTTTTAGTAAATCTTAAAAAATCAATATTTTACCTAAAATTTTCGTCTAAAAATTAATTGTGATTGTAGTTTGTTCTTGGAAAATTGCCGTTTTCTGAATTTAAAAGTATTTTCACCTGGGGTACCAGAATATTGTGAAAAATCAAAACTAAAATGCCGGCCCCGTGTTTAAAATACTCTACAACATGTATTTTAAAAGAGCCAAAAAGCTGTAGTGGCATAAGTTTAACCGAGATACGATTTTTGTTACTATCTACACGTACCATGCCCTATATTTGCCCCAACTGTATTCCAGGTATTAAAAATGCATTGAGCCTAAACAATCGGGTTAGTGCCCTGGAAAATGCCTTAAGGGGGAGATACCTGTAAACACTTTTTTTAAATGAAGAAGTCAATATATCTTTTTGAAGAATTGGTGTGTAGTTTACTCAGATATTAAAATAATATAAAATATATTTTTTCATTTTTATTATTCAAAATGGCGGCTGTAAGCAATTTTTTTTAGGAAGGTCGGAGAGAGACTTCTTAATTGGCGGCACTCTAGCATGGGTTCTAGTGATTTGAAAATCAAAATCTATTTTTTTTGTGTTTATTAATGTCATAATTTGTCGGTGAACCTAAAAAAGTAAAAAAATAAATAAATCCGAGAAATACAATGCTTAAATGAAATAAAATGACTTTTTGGCTCAATTTTTCCATCTTATTTGCTTAAAAAAAATCAAAAACATTTAGGGATTTTGGAGGTTCACATAGAAAGTACTGCTGTTCAAAGTATGTGTGCAAAATTTCAGGAAGATCGGTCAATAACTTTTTGAGTTATCGTGCCCGCCAATTTCAAAATTAAGTTCTGTAAAAAACGCGTTTAAAGTTTGAATAGGTACATAAGAATTCATTGATTATAGTGACTTACCGTCTTTGTAATATATGAAATACTGAAAATTATGTTTTAAAATTTTAGGGACGTGTTCTTAAAGGACTATACTAACATATTATATTTTTTTAGAATTTTACAGGTATCTCCACCCTTAAGTGAAGTTAAAATTGCTAATACGCAGAAAATGTATCAGTTCGAAAATGAAGGAAGAAGAGCAAAGTTTGAGAATAATCTTTCAAACCATGTTTTAGGATATCAAAAAAGATCCAAGCATTATCAAGGAAGTTAGAAGGTATATTATGTTTCTGGGGAGCATGCGCCGATTACCAGTTTAATGGTCTTTTTGTGTTGCAGAAGAGAGCATTGAGATTTATGTGTAAGGCTGGGCGTCGAGAATCTTGCAGACCTCTTTTTTTGACCAAAAAATCTTACCTTTACCATGCATTTTCATTCTGGAAACAGTGTGTTTGGTCCAAAAGAAATATAGGGATGAAATTTCTGCAGAATCTGTTTATCCTACTCGTAATAGTCGAGTGGCTTCTCTTCCCATACCCTCCTCAACATTGGTAAAGAGATCTATCGTTTATAATGGCAAAAAATTGTTTAACCACCTTCCATCACGTGTTCGCCAAATAACTTGTGAAAAAGATTTAGGAGGGAGGTGAAGGGTCTGCTTATTGTTGGAGCCTACTATTCGCAAAATGAATTTTTGAATGATCGGTTTGTGTGAGGCTTGTTTATTTTAATTTATTTTTGGTTTTCATTTTAATTTTATATTTTTTCATTATCAATGTTGAACATTTTATATTAGTTTAATTTGTAACTTGGTCTATCTCTTCTCTGTTTTCCCTCTAAATTTGTTGTTGTTTTGTTGTTTTAACGATTTGTCAGTGTATAAATATTTTTGGAAGTGGTGTGAAAAGGGTGAAGAAGGGCAACTATTTTTGACATATTTATTATTTTTACTAGCGCGACCTGACAATAAAAAACTATTTATTTTTAGTTTTAAATGTTTTAGTTTTAGGATGCTTTGTTTAAGAGAATTGTATTATACTTGGAACAATAAAGCTTTTTGAAGTTGAAGTTGAAACCTCATCAAGAACTTCCATAAGTACTTCTGATAAGGGATATAGCTCAGCAGTAGTCCAAGGCAGGGTTCTTTAGGAGGTGTCTAAACGACAAAAGAGATCAAGCAGTATTATGTTGTTCAACTTCCCACAAGACAACGAAGAGGAATATTTGTCCAAAGCAAAAAGTATTTTAATGCATCTGATTGGTTCACTCATTAATGTTGTCAGGGCTGCGAGATTGGAAAAAGAAATAAAAATGGCCACCAATCTTTACGACTTACCCTTGATGATCTTACAGTGGGTATGGAGGCTGAGCAAACAGCAGAGCAATGTAACGAGGTAAATGCTCTGAAAAATGAGCTAAACAAGAGGCAGCGAAAGGGGGAATCTGATCTGATTCTGAAATATGTAAACGGAGTACCTAAACTGATTTAAAAAAATAAGTAAGCCCTTTCCCCAGAATTCACCAACATGTTTATCTTTATCAGTATATTTCCAGAATGTAAGAGGACTCCGCACAAAGTTCCAACTTCTCTTTAAAAATGTCTCATTCTGCCAATATGATATTTTAGTACTCAATGAAACATGGTTGACAAGTGACATTGATAACTCAGAATGGCAAATGTTTGACTAAAACATATACCGCAAAGACAGATTCTTTAACACAAGTAGCCACACAAGAGGGGGCGGCGTTCTAATAGCAGTACGCAAAACTATCACTAGCAATATTTTACCTGCAACTCAAAACATTGAACACTTGTTTGTTGAGATTGAGCACAATACAAATAAATTAATACTTGCTACAGCTTACTTTCCTCCGAGGTGTTCATTCGAGAAATATGTAGAGTTTGAAACTTGGAAAAGTTAACAGAAACACACCCTGACCACAGGGCATGTGTTCTGGGAGATTTTAATCTTCCTAAAAGTGTATTGATCAAGGAAACACTGGCTTTAGTAGCAACCTCTTTGACTGGCAATACTCAAAAGTCTCGATATCCCAAGGAGAAAGAGCACTATTAAAAAATGATGCTTATCATCCACCACTCTCCTTTTCCATTCAATGTGAATCCACACATATTAACAACTCGGGATTGAAGAGCGATGGTTTTTTCAGAGACTTCAGATCGATGGACACGCGGGCAGTGACAGACTTTTTGTCCCGGTTTGAGTGGGACAATTTACTTCAAAATAAATCTAACATGATCAATATCTTTTATGATACTAATTTAAAAAATCTTTACCAGCAGCTAGTAAATTAGTGTAATCGCATATGCAGTAATACACGAACTATCAGTATTTGGAATTTTAAGATTTAAATCATTAACGAAAATAATAAAGAAGATTGGTCCAAGTATACTACCCTGCGGAATGCCTACTGTATTTTGCGATATTTTGGATTTATAAGAAACATTGTTTGTTTCTACACAAACTCGTTGACATCTTTTACTTAAATATGATTTAAACCAATTTAGGGCGTTTTCCCTTATGCCATACAGATCTAATTTATTTAAAAGTAAGTCTCTATCCAAGCAGTCATATGCTTATATAGATCCAAGAACATTCCTATTGCCACGTTGCCTTGCTCCAGACACCTTAAAATTTCCTGTGTAAACTGGAAAATAGCTGTCTGAACTGATTTTCCTTTAAGTTATCCGTGCTCGTTGCCCGAGAGAAGACCATTGCTCCTTATAAATTCGATCAGTCGACTACACATCACCAGTTTAAACCATTTCGAGAAACCCGGAAGCAAACTTATAGGCCTATAATTATCAAATTACTCTGGATCACCTTTATTTTTATAAAGTGGCTTAATTAATGCTAATTTTAATTGATTTGGGAACACTCCTTCCCGTAGTGAGTTGTTCATGATGTAACACACAACATCAATAATAACCAGAATACCTAATTTAATTAAGTTCGTAGGTATTTCATCGTCCCCTCTACTTTGCTTATTTTTAATTTTTTTTTCAGGTAACTGAAGTATTTCTTTACATGTTACTCAAACTCAAACTCTCTTTATTCACTAGAAAATCATACAATGATTAAAGTTTCGTTAATAATTTTCTTAAGTCTAATTTAAAATACAGTTAAAACAAATTGTATATGGACAATAAAATTATAAAAAAGCAAAAGTATATGTATAGGCAAATTCAATCATTTAGTAAATAGCATAAAATAACATATATAAA